>MJUT01008774.1:1194466-1209964 GCA_002080005.1 Gigantidas platifrons | reverse complement strand
AATTGTCCCACACTTCGCAAGAATATTCTAACAAAGGTCTAATAAAAGTTAAGTAGATTTTTTCAAGAATTTCCCGTTTTAGAATAAATTTCAACTTTCTTAGAACACATAATTGCTTGGATGCCTTAGATAGTATGTAGTCAATATGTCGTGTCCATTTACCGTCAGAACTGATCACGATACCCAGGTGTTTATGGAAGTCAACGGATAGTATGTCGGTTTGTCCAAACTTGAAGCTAAGATTTCCTTGTCGTCTATTATCAAATAGCATGATGTCAGTTTTATCTGGATTGAACGTTATTAGCCAGTCTTTACTTATAAGTATTAAATCTTACATCAACATTCTCTCCTTAAAGAACCAAACTTCATATGTAATTCTTCCATTAAAATTACAACAAGGTAGCGATTTTTTTCCCATACCTAATATGTAATCCCTCTTCCTTTAGGTCAATACGCCACGATATTGCTGAAATATTGCTAAAGTTGGCGTTAAACACCAATCAATCAATCAATCAATTTAGATCAATATTCATAGATTTTTTTGTCCTTAACAGTACTCCAGATTATACTCTGTGTCACCCTTTCAAAAGTCAGCTTAAACAGTCGGGAAATTGTATCTTTTTCTTAAAGTCGTAGGTAAAATGAAGACGAAACATAAACAGACAACGCAAGACAAACCTCGGCTTATATCTTAACATAAACAGACAACGCAAGACAAACCTCGGATTATATCTTAACATAAACAGACAACGCAAGACAAACCTCGGATTATATCTTAACATAAACAGACAACGCAAGACAAACCTCGGATTATATCTTAACATAAACAGACAACGCAAGACAAACCTCGGCTTATTAAAACATAAACAGACAACGCAAGACAAACCTTGGATTATATCTTAACATAAACAGGCAACGCAAGACAAACCTCGGATTATATCTTAACATAAACGGATAGTTGCTACTGAAAATATAGAAGTAAAATTAAAGAAGCTATCCTGTTTAGGCCCTTAGGTTTACTTGCTCTCAAAACTTTAAAACTTAGTTGGCCTTCTAATCTTTTGATTGCGAGCGTACATGATGAAGGTTATTCCAGAAACTTGTCGTGCACACTAAATTTGATATCTACAGATCTGTACGTTTTTAATTAACAACTCGGGTCTCGTTAGAAACAACACAATGCTGTCTTCATAGAGAAACTCAAGGGTGTAGTATTTTCATTCAAATCGTAAAGTCAGAGTTTAAAACATGGACCATTTATTTTGGGATGGATAAATAGTATTTGTTTTCAATGCAAAAAGGTCTTGACATAAAAAGAAGTACCATATTTTTGAAAATTGGTTCATGTGACACAGAGTACAGTGAGTTTTCTTATAAATCATACCTCAACTCTCTCTTCTTTGAGGTCAATCTTCATGGCTAATTCTTCCCTTAACATAACATCGGGGTAATGAGTTTTATTAAAAGTCTTCTCCAGTTCTTCTAATTGTTCCTCTGTAAATATTGTTCTGTGTCGCCTTTTTCTTTTATGTCCAGCTCTAACAAAGTCAGCTGGGTTAAAAAGACCAGGTAAATGACCATAGGCAGCTGAAAAGTAACAAATAACCACTTCATTAGGACTCGGGCTTTTTCTGAAGTTATTCTACTTCTTTATTTCTCGAAAAGCCAATGCAAAACACTGGTACAAAGATAACAAAGCAAAAAAAAAACAAAGTACATGTATTTATAAGGTACAGAGGAAAGCCAGGAGGACAAGATTATTATGAAGTACAAAGTTTGTTTTCTCTCCAAAAACAACAAACAAACGGATTGTGTAGGGCGTGGAATGAGCAGAACTGTGATTCAGAACAAATGTTTCATGGAGCATGTTCTTTGATTGATATATTGGTGTTTAACGTCAACGTTAGTAGTATTTCACCTATATTGTGGCGAGCGTGTGCTTTGATAATGGTTACTATTGCCCAGCAAATCTTAAATAATATTTAGATTGCAAAAAAAAGTTGACATTCAGTTACTTGAATTCAATGACACTTTTAATTTTATATTAAACAATATTTGTGTAGCAAATACAATGGTATACATATTCAGAATTATATATCCTAACTATATTTCTAATTTCTTTATTTCATCAATTAATAATTATTTTTTTGTATTTTACATTCTACACATTTTCACATACAAATTGTGTTTTAACTTAATGGTCCTACTAACAGAAATATAATTACGTTCATCAATTACCACACATCAAAGGGAATTCGAAAGTTAATAATATAATATCTTAATCCAATAAAAAGGATTGGCTAAAGTGAAAATGGTAAAACAAACAATCTCTTTAATAATCTTGTTTATCTGTTAAAACGCTATATAAAGATATTATTTAATTAACAAAGAGAAAAAGAACATTGTGGGATAATCCTTATTATAATCCAGAAAGTCAGATATAATCCGATGTGGTGTTAGTGGAGCTGTACCAACATACTATGAGATAGATGTTTGTTTAGCTGTAAACTCCGTTAGTTTAACTCTTTAAGAATGAATACTTCATTACTTCTATTTTTATTGATATCGTTTACAAAGTCCTTTAATTATAATCTAATAAAGAAATAATTTTATTTTTAACATTTATCATGAAGTAGATTATAATATTTATAAATCCTTTATTATAACTGTCCCTATTTTAATTTTCTTTTTTTCTTTTTTTGTTGTGTTTTTTTTTTGGTTTGTTTGTTGCAAATTAGATATACAAGAGACATGTGAAATTTTGTAACAAAAAAAGACAAAAAAAACAATATGTATTTATTAATGTTGGATGTAGAATTTCATGCAGCATCATCTGGTATAATTATTTTCTAAATTACATTTTGTAGAATGTATATAGAGCCTGGATTGTTAATAAATTATTAAATAAAATAATTTTATTACTTTGCATAAACTGCAAATTGCAGTATTTGAGAATTTTTTTTATAAGGAATTTGATAAATAGCAGAATTTAGAATAGCTAAAGGATAAACATGTTATTTCAATTGAAAAAATATGTTTTTATTGTTACAAGACTTTGAAAAAAACATTTTACTGTCACACCGTTTTCTTGAGTAGCTTTGGGACAAGAATAGAATCAGATACATTGAAGTGACAGTTTGTACCCAGAGTTCTGTACGTAACATTTCCAGTGATGAAATATAACACCATCTAGCATTATAGAAACAGACAAATCCATACAAGTTTTGATTTGATATAAAAATCCATTAGTTGTTAGAAAGTTTAGTCGGCTACGATTCTTCAAGATTGACTTTGTAAAGCGACTTAACTACATTAATCATGTAATATCATCCTCAGAAAGATTTTAGAGGAATTCACTGGTAGATAGTGTTCAATAGTCAGGTTACAATAGAGTCTACTAGTAGTAGACACTTGTCAAAATCATGTAAATATCACGAGAATTCTCTAACATTCTTAGAAAACATAGCTTCCCCTTCTTCAAAATTAATGTATAAATTTCTTATACAAAAAAATCGTTTTTTATATTGAAATGCACTTTTCTTTCTTTGTTCTCTCTTCCTTTTTTTTGTCGAATTCGATTTTTATTTGAATTTCAAGAAAACTGCTATTCCCTTCAGTAAAACAATGATAAACGGTTAACTACTCCACTAAAGTTATGTTGTTTTCATTTCTTTTTAGATTATGTATAGGTCCGATATTAATTTTACAATACAAATATATACATTGTATGTATACCAAATATAGCATTAAATATATAGTCACACTTATTAGAAAATTAGTTATGATTTAAGATTATACATGTATGTATATTTATCTTTATATAAATTATTTACCTTAAAAAAAAATAACAAAACTTTTTAATATTTTTGAATATATTACGTCAGTTTCAGAATATGAAATTACTTTCTGGGGAATATTGCCATCATTCAAACTGTTATTGAAAGACACGACACATGTTGATGATACAAAACAGTTTGAAATCAGAAGCTTTAAATTATTTGGTTTTTCAATCTTTCGATTTTGAGCGTACCTGATGAAGGTTATTCCTCAAACGCGACATGCGCACTAAATTAGATACCTACGTTTTTATTACAGTATACACAAACATTGTAAAGATGAAATTATTTTTTATCAAAATTACATTTTCAAAAATAAATAAATAAAACTTACCAAAGATATCATGTGGTGTTGGAGGAAGGGTTGGATATGGAAAGTACGATCTTGGTGGAAGCATAGGTCTTGGTGCCAATATATTGTCTATACTGAAGAGCGAACTGTTCCCCGCTGCTGCCGCTGCCGCTGCTGATAAGATACCATTATGATAAGACTTCAGCTGTTCTGGACTGTAATAATACGGCAAATGATGCATGATTCCAATTGTTTTTGTTTTGTTTTTTTTTTTCTTCAAATTTTCGTTTTTTGTTTTCTGTCACTTCTTATATAGTATTTTTCTTAAACAAAATATTCACAACAAAGACTATACTGATCTTCACTTGTTAGTAGTGTCGGATAAATAAGTTGATATTTAAATAAATTGACGAATAATGATAAACCGTGGAACCTAGTCCATTAACTAAAATAACATCACACTTTCCATTAGTTTGATAATCTTAAGCTCGTTAAAACCACTTTTTACTATTGTCACAAGAAATGATTGATCGCTCGATTTAGACCAATAAAAATAAGTAAATACCTTTTTGAAAACGCCTACTTTATTAGAAATAAACACAAATTGATGTCTGTTGGGCATATGTAAACTCAGGAGATAGCGTCAAAATCATTCAGCTGAATCAGATCTTATGATAAAAACGTTATATTGAATTCTTTTTCACTTTTCACTCATTTTAATCCTTTTACATTTCACGCATTTTATAATGTTTTAATTTTACACAAGTTTATATCAATGACATATACTTCATTCGAATTATTATTTTATTTTATCCAATAAAATGCAAACTTTAATTCTGTATTTAGTAAAACGGCTGACTTCTTTTAATGAAAATAGAATTTTTGAATAATTTTTTTTTTCAAATGCAATTGTAATTTTCGAATACATTAACTCTGTATTAAATCTTGCTTGTATATTTTACAAGAAAACATACCGTCCTAAGGTTCTGCTGTACTTTCTAAATATGCGACGTTGAGATGTATCTGTATTGTATTTTCAGAAGCAAAATAGTAGCATTACTTACTATTTATGTACACAGATGTAGAAGAATTAATATGGTATTTATATGGACCGAGGAGGAGAGTCACATCAACATGGAAAATTGTTGAGAGTTTGATAAAACTGACGTGCTTTTTAAAATGTAATAGGTGTGGTGTTACACCCAATATAGGTTTGAAGCAGGACCATCACAATAACTAAGTGTTATGAAGGGTGCATTTTACAACTACTTTGCCTTTCCGCATAAAAATATCGCTTTTCTCGCAAAAAAATTATCAATTCCATTACGAGCATGGGGGGGGGGGATTTTGCTAATCGAAATTTGGTGAGGAAAATTAGTTTCTGTATCTAAAACTATATACAAAAAACGTACACGTTTAATCTATTTAAACCATAGAAAGTACTAAAATGTTAATATTCATGTAAAATACTAAACCAGTGTCGTTGCCCATCATGCCTCTATTTGTCTCAGAAAATAAAAAAAAATCCATTTTACCATAATTTGAAATTAAAATGAGCAAAGAAGCAGTGAGCCTGGAATGTTATATAATGAACACAGAGTGGGATATTAAATTGCGGAAATGAAAACGTCTCCACTGTTATCGAGATCTTAAAAGTTTAGCATTTCTATGGTGTCTTCTATCCAATCCCACTTTTTGAAAATATATATTCCAGGTATTCCAACTTACAAACAAAGTAGTGTTTGAACTCTCCAATAAATGATATAGAAAGATTATGTGACAACACTTTCTTAGAATTAAAAAAAAGTTAAAGAAATTTAATGTTGCAAAAATAAGTATGAGAAATCTACATTTGGAGTTGCTTTGTGTACCTTTATATCTTTGATGTCTTTGTTTGTGTAATTATATCTGCAAAAGTCGAGAGGTTTATTACATGACAGGTGTCATTAGTGGAGCAGAGACTGCCTACCCTTCCGGAGCACATGAGTTAACTTCTGGTTTTTAGTAGGATTCGTGTTGCCCAATCTTTTGTTTTCCGTATATTAATAAATATAGTGTTTTGTAGATCACTTCTTTTTTTTCTTTTGGTTATTGTATTGTCTGTCCTTCTTCTCCTTTTTCTTTTGGCTATTGTATTGTCTGTCCTTCTTCTCCTTTTTCTTTTGGCTATTGTATTGTCTGTCCTTCTTCGATTTATGGCGTCTGATTACATGTGGCCCCTTTTGGTATTTTCAAACTTTTTTTTAATAAGATATAGAATTGATCTGATTTGAATTGTGTTTCTGGAATAACTGTCAGCAGATATGCTCAAGTCAAAAGACTGGAAACACAAGTAACTGAGAAAAAACGCCTTTAAATGCAGGATAGTCAAAATCGACTAAGGTTACTTGTAAATGTTTGATGAAGAGGAAGATCAGTTTTATTTATTAACTACCTTATTGATATAGACTGAAATTTTTTATTTTTAATATAGCTTATAAAACCAAGTCAGTGCCAATACATCGAATCAATGCGGATGATACCATCGGAGAAAGACTGATAGTCCACCAGCAGAGGTATTGACCTAGTAATACTGTAATAGTAATAACAACGCACTCGTCACAACTCGGCACATTCTATTCCTGGATAGAATGAGAGCAACGGATTTATGTGAGGTTTTCCGATTGATAAATATATAGACGTCACTGAACAGCGGAATGACTTTCATAAATGTTGTCATTTCAGAACTAATTTAAAGCTAAATACCCGTTTTAAACGTCAAAATTTGATATAATATTATATATATGATTGTAAATCAACAATAGGATCGGACAACAAGTTATTCCAACTTATACGAAGTCTTCTCTATACATATACTCGATGACAACAGATAAACCACAATTTGTTGAATAATAAATATTGGGGGGAGGGGTGTAGAATTGCTTCACTGAAACCCTAAAACGTTTAGCTTGTTTGATAAGTTTCCCGAAACTATTCTTGCATGTGACACGAATCTCAGTATATCACATAGATTTATATGAAGGAACCAATTTGCATCTGTTCCTATTTCTTTTCTAATTTAGTCATGCAAATTTGTGAAATATATATAATACCGTTTGTATCACAAATGACATCGAAGATCAATTCCATTCTATTTTACAATGCTGGTACTACGAGCAAAGCAATAAGAACATATAGATTTATAAATATTAGTATCTATGACTGTAACGAACAAAATCGGACAGTTTAAAGTTATGTAAACTGATGAAGGCCATAAATAAAGGTGTGTGTGTGTGTGCTCTGTGCTAACCACAATGTCCATTTTTGTTCCCCTGTCAGGAAAGTTTGAAGATTCCAAAGGAGGGTAATCAGAAGCCGTAGCTGTTTAATTTGTAAATAGTTTTGTAAATCTCTATATACCTATATTTTGCAATAGCTTACTGAGAAATATATATGCGTAAGTTACGCAGAAATAAGAATAATATCGTTTTGATTGTGTTTGCTTTAGGTTAATAGTTATGTAATATCTTAAACTGTCTATAACAGTTTAGCACGTTGTTTGCGTGATAAGATTAGAAAATTTCACAAATAATGCTGATTTCTTCCTACAAGCTAATTATTCTTTATAATACATTATATTCCAACATATCGCTAATTCCGCACGTTCGTTCGTAATAACCGACCTTCGAGATATTCAGCTTTTAAGTAAATACGGCATACAGTTGCATCTTGATTAATCAATTACATGTACTCTAATTGTGTTACAGAAATGTTATATCCATGGAAGACGCATATCATACAACGAGTGTGGCCGTATTGATCGTGATCGTATGGTAGATGGATTTACAACTACCTATGCAATCAGTGCTATTCACCACTAACATTGTGAGGTATCCTCGATGCAACATTGTGTGATAAAGTTTGTCAGTGACTTGCGACTAGACGATGGTTTTTTCTGGGCACTCCGGTTTCCCTCACCAATAAAACTGACTGCAACGATATAACTTTAAAAAAATGTGAAAGTGGCGTAAAACATCATAAACCAAGCCAAACCTAATACAACGATTTTTGTGTAACTTTTTACACACTGTTTCAAGTGGCAACTTGAAAACTACTAGTACTTAAGTATGGCTCCATCTAAGAATTTAGTGATTTGAAGACTGAAATAAAATATGTTCTATGATGAAGTTGTAACCATAGCAACCAACATGTGTTCTTTTATTATTTTTATGAATTTTCCACCAAGATGCAACATAAGAACCATATAAGATTCTAATTTTACAACTATCAATGTATAACCCACTGCATGTTTCTTAGGTGAAGCCATACTTAATAACTCAAAGCATTGCATATGAACAGATTTGATATTACCTCCACACACTACGGTACACAAGAAACTTCTTCCTTTCTAAATTATTGCAGATAGAAACTTGGTACAACAAATAAGTGACCGGTTTTTGCGGAGCTTATAAAGTTTTTACTAACATTTTTACTGGTTTGTTCAGTAATAAAATCAGACATCAGAAGGAGACGTTTCGAGAAAGCGGAGTCCAATCTCAGCATACTGTGTCATATCTTTCAGAAATTTGATATTCCCCCGTCCCCCAACAGGACAGGATACACGAGGCATCGTACACCTCGAAAATAACAGTCTTATGATTTCCCCATTTTACAATGTTTAATACTGTGTCGTAGGATGTAGACCCATTTCGGTTTGGAAGTTTGGAACTAGACTATGGAATATGGGAAACATGCTAAGTTTCGGGTTAAAAGATTGTCTCTATATAATTTCTCCTAGCTTATTTCGGATAGAATTTAGAAATTTTGATATAATTCCAATTGGATGGGTAAAATAAAATATCAAGTTTCATATTTCATAAATTTCATCTTTCATTATTCTTTCAATGAATTTTTTTAATTCCTTATCCATGTTGTACCTTTCTATAGTGGCTGTAAACAAACAATGTAATCAGGCACACGTATTGATGGAAGTCCTCGTTCTGTCTATAATGGATTGTAAACAACGAGGATTTCAATGTAGTTGACTAATCTAGTCTCTCGTGTCCCTGTTCATAACGGCATTTTAGCCACAGGAAATGTAATGTACAGTGAAATCTGTCTAAACCGAACCTCCTATCGACCAGCTTTTGTGTTCAGAATAGACAGGTGTTCGGTTTATGCAGGTTCAATTACAATACATTTCCTACATTGGGACTTTAGTTAAAGTTTGGTTTATATAGGATTCTGATTTATTCAGGGTTTGGTTTAGACAGATTTCACTGTATTAGTCTTAACCGATGTTTAGTTATCCGGTCACCAATGTCCCTTTGATGTTTCACTGTATTAGTCTTAACCGATGCTTAGTTATCCGGTCACCAATGTCCCTTTGATGTTTCACTGTATTAGTCTTATCCGATGTTTAGTTATCCGGTCACCAATGCCCCTTTGATGTTTCAGCACTCTCTCTGTCTTTACTGTATTGTTCCAACATGAATGTTTTACAACAGCTTTCAAACCCAAGGAACTCCGCCGTACTAATGTGCTCCTCACAATGTTGCTATATTTTCTAAAGACTTTCTGGAACAGGGAAACGAATGTAACAGTTGTTAACGACTTTCTGGAACAGGGAAACGAATGTAACAGTTGTTAACACCTTTCTGACAAAAGGAACTCCCGAGTACTCGTTCTTTGTTAGCTTTCGTCTATTTATATTTAACTTTATACACTGTTTGTTTTTGATGGTACTCTATAATACTGGGATTATAGACCGACTTTGAGTGAATGCTTTTATTCTCGCCAACGATTTTAAATCGAAAAGCAAACATTTGACAAAACAAAATTCTATTTTCCTTGTAGGTAGTTCATTTGTTGTGTCGTGATGTCCATTAATTTTCACTGATTTTCGGCCAAATACTATTGAATTTGGACACCTTGTGTAATAATTTTTCTATAATAGGAAAATTAGAGAGATTTGTAACAACAAAAGATATTAAATCATTTCACACTGAGGGCGTTAAACAAACCTTTTAACAGTGCTTGACATAGAATACCTCCAGGCAAATCAAACATTCCCGTGCATCGACGAAATAATCGAAAACGTCGATTTTAATGGACATTGAACATAGTTCAGGATAAAATGAACACATTACAAAATGTGTTATACTACAACTGTATGGATGATTGATTAAGGGAAGGACTATTTAAATTTTATCGGGGGAGGGAAGGTTATGTTTTCCCTTTATTTCTGTGGCGGAATTATATAGAAACAAAACTAATTGAACTGAAAGATGCTATAAATAGACAATCTGACCGGGCAGTTTTCAACGAGAAATTTTATGGAATTTGAAGAAAAAAATACAAATTTTTCATGTTCATAAAAAAATGATCTGATTTTTGTTTCGCATGAAAAAAAAATGATTCGGGGGGAAAATGTAGTCCCCCTCTAGTGTAAATTCGTCGTCTTGTTGTCAGATGTGGTTGTTTATTCTTTTTCCACACCAATTCAGTTTAAACAGGTCCTGAGTTTTCAAAACGGTAATATTAACATCTTATTTTTTGCTTTAGCAAATTTGTCCTGAATTTGACGTTCGTAAGCTCTGCCCCAGAACATGATTGTATAATAAAAACAAATCGAATTTATATTATATCTAGAGTCACCATATTCAATAACAATACCTCCTAACGTCGTTCTTTAATCTTCATAAATAGATTTAACTTGATTAAATATTGTTAATATGAATAAACATTACCGATAACTTTGCTTATAATGCAGGGGGTAAGTGAAAGCATACTTGATCGACGATTTCAATATGCGCTAATAAGCTTTTCTCTTCCGTTAAAAATATATTATTTGCGCCACATAACATATTTAATTTGTGCCAAAATCAATATTTCACTTGCGTCAAGTATAAATAATAATAACTTCTTCCAGGTTTTATTGCATGTTGCCCCTTATTTATCATGCACTCATGCACAGGTGGGTAGAAGTAGGATTGCAAGCAATATAAGCTCTTAAGATGTGCAGTTTCAGATTACTTTTATTGTCCCTTGTTCATCTAAAACACCAAAGTGCTAGATACTCATAATTATTGAGGTACGAATGACATTTACTACAATATTCTGGTACATTGCATAAATCTTTTTCTCAGATTAGCACGATCATCATGTTTACATACGAACAAATAGTGTTATTCATCCCCAATGTGTCCATTACAAAAAAAACCCAAACAAATAGAATTATCTTTGGATATACTCTGCTATGTGCCTGTTTCAATATAGATTTTATTAATTTGTGATCGTAATCTTTTAATCCTCTTTGATTTTCTGATAATTTGAGTAAATACTATTTCCAATATCAAAGTGCTGTTTGTTTAGATTGTAATTTATAGTTTTCGAATGCAATCATGATTGGATTAACCGAAATATTACAAGACCAGATTCATCAGTATACAAGTATACATGCAATATATTTCAGCCATTGCCGGAAGTTCAATGACAAGAATTCCAAATTCACGTTTGAAAATGGCACTATTTAATCTATTGCTATTTCAATGGTTACTCTAAAATGAAATAATACGAAATTTAATATCAACTTCTAGTTCCCCATTTACTGCACATTTGATGTTGAAGTACTAAACAAACATGAGATATTTAATTTAATAAAAACTGCAATGTATTCTATATTATTGTTCATCTACCTCTTTCAGCAATTGCAGGTTTGGCTTGGTTTGGTTAATGGTGTTTAACGCCACTTTCAACAATATTTCAGTTACATCTTTGCGGTCAGTTTTATTGATGGAGAAAACCACAGACCTGTCGCAAGTCACTGACAAACTTTATCACATAATGTTGTATCGAGTACACCTCACAATGAACGAGGTTCGAACTTCAGTGGTGGTAGGCACCGATTGCACAGGCAGTTATAAATACAACCACCATACGATCTCGACCACGACGGTCCCTATAGTAATTGTATAATTGACTAGAGTGACTGAAGATCAATTCAAAATATAAGTGTATTTTCATTCTTGCATCTTAATATGATAAACAAGTTTTTATAATATAGTCTATATGTGTACCGTGGTTTCCTTAATTGAGCATTCTTGAATTTCGTTTCAACTATTATTTTTTATGCCAAATATATCTTGATTTTCATTGCTGGGTCAAGCAAAAGTAGATTTTAAATTGCTTCTATTGTAGCACCTGTTAAATTTTGGTCCTCAGAGGCTTGTATCGAATAAATATTGGTCCTTCATTTGCACAAGAGTGAAACTGCATAATATAAAAAGTGATGCTTCATGTCATCTACGATTGCCTTTTCACCACTGGGTTTACATAACTACACGTACATGTATTTGACAACATTTTCGCAATAGTCGCCTATGTTTAACTTGGTGCCTTCGTCTAGATTCTGATTACCCCTTTGGTATCTTTAAACTCTTCTTACAATACCATTTCCTTCCTGGTTGTAAAACAATACTAAATATTTCATCTTAAGGAGTCGTCGTAGCCGTGATCGTATGGTAGTAGGATTTACAACTACCTGTGCAATCAGTACCTATTATCACTAAAGTTGCGAGTTCGAACCCCGTTCATGGCAAGGTGTTTTCGATACATCATTATGTGATAAAGTTTGTCAGTGACTTGCGACAGGTCAGTGGTTTTCTCCGGGTACTCCGGTTTCCTCATTAATAAAACTGACCGCCACTGATATAACTGAAATATTGTTGAAAGTGGCGTTAAACACCATAAACCATAAAAAGATCATCCATAGCATTTTTGGCTTAATTTGGTCGAACACTTTTGCAGGAGAAGATTAAAATGTGAAAAATATAGCGACAGACGCATGTATTGATGAGATGCGATATATCTCACTTGACCTTTGGCCAGCTAACCCACAACATCGTAAATCGTGTATTGGTCACTAACGCAGTGGTTGTCAATGTCGGGTACATATGAACTTGTTTCATGCCATAGCTTTGCTTTCAGTAATTATCTAAATTATTTCCTATGTAATAAATTATTTAGAGTCGATATAAATTGTATTTTTACTCAGGAAAAAAATATTCGATTATGACACATTTTGTTTAATTTCAATATTTGCACTCAAGACTGCCAAGGGATAACATGAACTTATCACGTTATTACACACAATCCATTAGTCCCAACATCAAAGAATTTAGATAATAATTAATTGGTTTAGCTTAATTTAATGAGATTAAATACTCAATAAAATATATAAGTGACAACGTTTTTGCTTCCTTGATGTTTCAACAAGATGTTCAGCATTTGACAGAGCATGTTTATTTTCGTGTATTTATTGGTGCATTTACATTATTTCATAACGAGTTCAAATATACTTTAAAGTGAACCTTTTATCATCAGCACATCATAAATCCAGGTGAAAAATTAAAGTACCGAGGTGCTGTCTTGTCCCATTTGCTTAATTTCTTTGCACAGCTTTGACATTTACGATTTGATTTGAAATAATCGTAAAAAGTTAAATAAAATCTAGATTATTATTGAATTTACCAACAGCAAGCTTTCGCTAAGGCTTGAATAAAGCCAATAATTACATATCTTAAAATTGATAAAGAAATATCTCATATCCCACAGAGATGCACAGCGTATGCCTAGTTTGTAGATAGAGGGATCCAGCTAGATGGGGAAGAGGGCGTTGTCATGTTACAATACGGAAAACCTGACTGTACATAGTGTATGTGTAACATGTTTGGAGAGTGTCATGAGAGGAAGACGGTTAACTCTTACCAAGTACCGTAGCGAGTCCCAGAAGTCATGGGAGACAGTTACAGTGGTACGTAGTCGATACGCACCAGAACTGATATGCCACCGACGAGACTGAGCACCAAAAGCAGTATACAGAGGTTCTTCGACCCATATGACCATAGATTAGTGGATCACTACCCAACTGACCAAACAGACACACACCTTGGTGAACGATCACCAACGTCGATTCTACAACATCAAGAGCATAAAAAAAAGAACCAAGAAGAAAACATACGTCTCCAAGATTGACCAGCAGTCGGACGTAGCCCCAAATAACCAGCAGTCGCACGTAACCCCAAATAACCAGCAGTCGCACGTAACCCCAAATAACCAGCCAACCTTTGAGAGTGCAACGCTCCACTGTACGTTTAACACTTCTTTTACTAGATGTCGAACAAGAGTAAATGTATTGTAGCCGCTGTAGAAGACTATATGTATCGTTATTACCAAAATATCCATACTTTTCCAGTGGCAGTCAAATGTCGTCATATTTTATTCGTACTCGCTTCGAAATAGGAGAGAAAAGCGGATCTTTCTGTTTCTAAAGGTCATAAAATAAATTGTAATATATTCGCGGGTAATGTACCATAAAACCTGTCAAGTCTCACGCTTTCAGCGTGAGAGTCACGCTTTCAGCGTGAGAGTCACGCTTCAAGGTATCAAATCGCACTCTCACGTTCACCACCATTATTCTCACGCTAACACAAAATATCGACGAATTGGAAAATTTCATTAAAGATAATAAAACTGCCTAAACAAAACTGGTTCTCTCAATACGGACATTCGGATTTGTTAGCGATTTGTTTTAATGTATTACTATCGCAACTGGTTACTTTTACGAATATCGGTACCAAAGAACGAGATTAGAAGCAACAAAGTAAATGGTTCACGAGCCAACCTTCAACAGTCTTGCAAAAAAGCGGCCCAAAAAGTTGAGCGGAACTGCTGCATATAATACAACATTTGATTCTAAATGGTGTGGCAAATATCAAGTGAGTGCTTCAAGCTCTCAAACAAACGTTTTATGTGTGGTTTGTTCTCAGGAATTTAGTTATGATCACCAGGATAAAGCTGATTTATATTGACTAAAACACATAAAGACAAAGCTTCATCACTAGGACAACATACTCCTAACTTTGCTCCACAAAACGGTCCATTGACTTTTAAAATTTTCAGGAGAAATTTGTTATGACCAATTGTATTGTTGTAAACAATTTCCCGATTGCTATAGCTGAAAAATGCCATTGTTCAGAAATATGTTCACAGATTCGCAAATTGCAAAACAGCCGTATCAATGTGCTAAGACTAAAAGTTTTTCTATACTAAACAGAGCATTAGCACCAAGCTTCCATGTTGATCTAGTATTCAAATTGAAATCCAACCCATACACGTGCACTTTAGCAACAGGCAGGAGTAATGATTCTGATTTAGCAAAATTGAATCATTTGACATCTCTTTAAAGGGACATTAGCTACGATTTTGACCAAAAAAATTATATGTTTTGGAAATTGGTAAATAGCTTTAAAATGATGAAATAAAGGTAAATATTTCACATTAAACAGCTTATCGAACCACTTTCCGCCTTTTGAGAACGAAAATTACCAT
>MJUT01008774.1:1174435-1193636 GCA_002080005.1 Gigantidas platifrons | reverse complement strand
TATTGTAATTATTGCTACAACATGGCTTCTTCATTTGTCATTCTATTGTAATTATTGCTACAACATGGTTTCTTCATTTGTCAAGCTATTGTAATTATTGCTACAACATGGCTTCTTCATTTGTCAAGTTATTGTAATTATTGCTACAACATGGCTTCTTCATTTGTCATTCTATTGTAATTATTGCTACAACATGGCTTCTTCATTTGTCAAGTTATTATAATTATTGCTACAACATGGCTTCTTCGTTTGTCAAGCTATTGTAATTATTGCTACAACATGGCTTCTTCATTTGTCAAGCTATTGTAATTATTGCTACAACATGGCCTCTTCATTTGTCATTCTATTAATTTATTTCAATGAAATCCTCATCAATATAATAAAAGTTCGAACAGGTAGAAATCGCAAAAGTGCAAGTACACTTGAAATTAAATATTCTTCCTAATATGGAAACATAAATGTATGTATTTCACGTTTGTATACATGCATATGATAACTTGTTAAAAATGTCCCCGGATTCCACGGAAGGAATGCGCTTCATAAAGTAAATATTTTGATCAAGTATGGAATTTTACTTATTTGAACTTGTATAAATATTATTAGATAATAAACATTGGATGACGCTTGTATAGTATAAATATTATATTGATCTACTTGTTAACCCATCGATAAGCGACTGATGGATTTAAAGCTATTAAATTCCGTTGTATTGAAAAATGCTGATACATTATCAAGTACTTCAAATAATTTATTGAAAGTCTGCAGAAAATGTGCATGGAATTCGGATAAAATCAATTTAAACGGATATGATATCTGTTCAAATATTACACTTAATATGAATATTAATTCTTTTCAATGGCTTGGAGAATGCGGTGCATTCTATAATCTATTTTATGACTAAGGGTAACATTTAAAAATAGCAGTTTTCATCTTTCGTACAGAGTAAGAAAAAAACATCAACACTCAGTTTATAGATTCTATATCAGAAAACCATGCATTTTACTTACAAGAGGAAGAAAATAACAATATAAAAAACACGTAAACAAATCTAAAGAAGTAGAATAAACAAAAACATATAGTCCGTGGGCTAGCATAACCCCCCGTGCATCCCCCCTTCCATGTTAACATATTTTTTTAAGTCCTCCTATATATCCTCTTGAAAAAAAACATGTTAACATTGAATATTTTGGGATGAACTTACATTTTTGAGCCCTTTTTTACATCCTTTCGACAATTTTGCCAGATTTTCAGATGTTTTCATTCTTCACTGTTGCTGAGGTNATAATTGAATATTTTAGGATGAACTTATATCAGCAACAGTGAAGAATGAATAAATCTGAAAATCCAGCAAAATTCTCGAAAGGATGTTAAAAAGGGCTCAAAAATGTAAGTTCATCCCAAAATATTCAATGTTAACATGTTCTTCTTCAAAAGGATATAACAAAGGACCCAAAAAAATTAGTGGGGTTCGAAGGTGGGGGGTGGGGGTGCACACGGTAGGCTATCTCAGCCCATGGTCTAAAACAATGTCGATAATTAATAAGATGACGTCCATTTCTTGATCGATCTCAAAACACGAGCCGTTGCTCGTTTTCCCCCCGATGCGCGTACATTTCATAACATTTATACGTTACAGAAACACGTTTTATTAGGGCATCAATCATATCTGATAGTTTTATGGGTAACAAAAATTTACGATTTGGCAGATAATGCCCCTTTAAGCAATGTAACCAGCAATTTTCTAGACATATGCATAACAAAAGGTGCTACTGCCGCAGATATTTATTTGAAAAAAAAATGACAATGACAATGTTACTACACCAAATCAGATACCATGGCATAAGTGTGTAGCTTTCTCTGTTGAGGATTTAGTTGTAGATCTACATTACTGGTTTGACAAACGTTCAAAGCGTGAAAACGAACTTTTGTGACATAACGTATAAACAGGTTTTCAGACATGTATCCACACGTTGGCTTAGCTTGGAAAAGGCAGTTTCCCGTACGTTGGAAATGTACCAGCCCTTGCCGCAAAAAGTTATTTTTGTCAGGCTCAGAAAATCAGCCATGGTTTAAACGACTAACAAAGCAGTTTGAAATTCTCATGACAGAAATATTTAAAATGTTTTGTAAGTAACATAAATTTAGTCATTTTAGTGATGGCTAATTCTTCAGAATCACCATATACTCTCGCCCCCATACCCCCTACTCTCACTCTGAGAGACCAAAAATCCTTGACAGCTCTGATGTACGTATATTCTATATATAAATATAAGCATCGTGTACTACACAACATGCTTAGCATTGGTAGGTTTGTTGTGATAAGACTAATACGTGATGTATATTTCATCAAGGATCCACACCTGTCTTGTATAAACACAAACTGTATGTAAATAAGCATAACCTATTGGCACGTATGAACACAATCTGGTTAAAATTAGATGCTGTATTTTTTTTCTTTTATTTTACACTAACATCTAATGACATCTCATATGGTGTCACGTCAGGGTTCATATTTCCAACCGTTTAATCAGCGATGACCCTACTACATTTTTTAGGTATCAAAACCCAGCTCATGCCAAGAGTTGTTCGATAATTTATTTTGTGATTGTAATTTATTTTGACATTTTACGTATTATTATTTGTTATACTGGATATAATGAACATTCTAATATGACCTCCTTCTTTCGCTTTGTTAACAAACGAGCGAATTATCTATTAGGTATAATCTCATTAGCACATGCGCCAGTGAATGTGACTGACTTTTATATTGGCAGCATAAATTGTGTGCGACATTTTCCGCAAACGTAAATATAAATTACCGTCTTCCAATCAAAGTATACTGCTGTATTTGTACTATTAGACATATCAGAATCGAAATAAATAATGTAAGCCAGAATGTGTTTTGAGTTTTGATATGGGTTGGCGGATATTAGTAAATTTTATCCTTCGCTTAAGCTAGGGATAAAATACTACTATCCGCCAATCCATGTAAAAACTCGCAACACATTCTGGCTTCCATATGATTTATTTCTTAATTGAAACAGTAACGACAGTTGTATATGTAAAGGCGTCGCTTAAAAACAGCGGAATGTCGTATATAGTAGTGATGTGTTATATAAAATTAACACAACAGTAAGAAAGGATGTGGATGGTAATGAACACTATAGAATATCCAACTTTCCACCTAGACACAAACTAAAGTAAAGGAACAATATATACAGTTATGTGTTCCCCTTTTCTTTGTAGTGAGTGGCTTGTTATATGGATACTAGTATTACCTTTATGGAGAGTTGTTACGTATATAATCTTCGCATTGAATCTGCTCGACATTTACCTTACGAAGTATGTGAAACCTGAACATGCTTTCGAAAAATAAAGATAACAGAATGAAAATTGCATTTAGCAAACCTCAGTCTCCTCCGAGTCAAATAAATTTAGCCATCATATATTCCAGACATTACTCAAGAACCGTATACAGCATATTTTCCATCTTTACCTTTGATTTATAAAATTAACGGTAAAAGTACAATTAAATTGATTTGCGGTTTTAGTTTTTAAACAGTAAGAGATATCGAAATAAAAAGGGGTACTATCCCCTTCAATATTTACCACAATATTAAAACTCTAGAACCGTATCTCATTTATGCAAAGTTTCGGTTCACATGAACAAATGGTCTGTGTGGAGATATTCATATTTCCGCAAATCTGAAACTTTGTAACGGACATATTTGATTCCGGGTGGAAACGAAATGATGATACATTTATAGAAGCATCCATTATTGTAATTCTTATCAAGTTACTTTTCAAATTGTGCTTTGGGGAGAATTTTGTAATGTAATTTCTTAATGAATTACAAAATTCAGACTACGGACGTACACAAGGGCAGTTACAAAAAAAAATTACATGGCCTTTGGCTATGTGATCTATAAACGTGTGTGGTGCTTTTGATATACTTGATTTGATATAAAAACAACACTGGGTATGTTTAAAAACAGTAAAATGATCCTGTATCTTATCTTCTTACGACACCCAGGGTATTTATCTCTTCACATCAGTAGATAATTCTTGAATGGTGGACTCGACTCTGTATCAGACGGTTAACCTGCTGTAACAGTACGGTGATGGTTAGTGCCTAGCTCTTTTGAAATGTAATCCTTTAGGCTGTTTATCCAATTAATTTCTTATCCTGGTCATCTTATTATGAATGTGTGGATTTTCACGGATATTAGAATTACTATTGTTGGTCAGTTCAGTTTACATATCTTTGGTCAGCTGTTTGGGTCAACACATCTTTTATATACAGAAAAGCTAGACAAATATAATTTAAACGCTTAAATAACCATGAACATTTCAGACGACCTCTCTGTTGCCCATCATATTATATTATTTAAACTATGTGGCTACTCAGATGTATTAATCACGAACATGGCATACATTTTCTATGTCCGTTATACTTACATTTTTAACTACATTAGGGGTTGTTGCAACCCTTAATATAATTTTTATAAATGCCTTAATGTAGCAAAAAATAGATTAAGAGATCGTCAAAAATAGTCATGGGTTCCTCTCTAAATCTATTATTTAGATATCGTTGAAAACACCAAGATTATTGTGGCAATTATTTTGTTCTAGTAACTTCAGCAGTTGTCTTAAAATGTCAACATTTCATGAAAATTGTATATAAGCTTTTAAAGAAATTCTTAGTATTCTGCATGAAAACTCAGTTTAGTCATAATCCTATCCCTTACTTGCATAATATATACATAATGTCATTAAATGTATTAAACAAAATCAATAAGATTTAACAAAACTCCACATAAATTAATAAAATATTCAAGCTTTGAAATGCAATTGTCAAAACCCATACTTTTGATAGAAGAGAGATTTCCCTTAAATATTGATGAATGACCTAAATAAATACAAAATATAGGAATGTTCTAGCAAAATTTCATTTAAAAAAACTTATATATTTTTTTTTATTTGTGTTTGACTGAGCGACAAGAGAATTCCTATACAAAATTACGTGAATTTTATGTGTGATTCCTGAAATTTACAAAAACAGATTTATTTCTTTTTCATTGAAATGATGTTAATATTTTCACGTTTTGAAGGGAAAAAATCGTACTCAATACAAGCAGGCGCAGATTTAGGAATGTGTCTCTAGATAATCTTTGCAAAGCATGTGATATACAACATTTATCAGAATACTTGTAGTTGCAGAAACCACCGGAGTTTCTGTGTTCTAACCATATACCAGATAGGGATCGAGTTGATACCCCGACACCTTGACCATATTTCACGCCTGATAAGTGCAATGCTATAATTATTTGGAAAATTCACGAGATAATTTTGATATAAAATAAATTTATAATCATGATAACTGAACTTCATAAGTATATAACATGAAAATTGCGTAGGAACATTTTCACGTTAAATTAAACGATAGCCCAATTTCGAGTGAAATTATCAAGTAATATTATACCCAAATTTGTCAATTTTCAATTTAAAATTAGGGACGGACCTTTTAACTTGGTTTTTTTTCTAAAAAAAATAATCTGATTCCCAATGTTGCTGAAAAAATATTCTGATTTTGATGGAGGAAACAAAAATTAATCTGATTCAAACTTTTTGTCATATATAACCTAATGTTAAATTCAGAAAATTAATTTCGCGCTTTGCGCGACAAAAAAATTAAATATTCTAACTCTTGTGTTGTCCGAAAAAAAATTTCTGAACGAAAAAAAAACCATAACCCCCACTCCCCCCCCCTTTTGCAAGACGAACTGTTTCATGCCATAAAAAATGCACATTTTCATTATTATATTATAATTACATTTTTCATCGTGTTGGTCCACGACCATGGAATTAATCCTTATTTTCCTAAATCCTTTTACTACATGTACTTAATAAAATATATTCTTCAATATACATGTATATGTTGATATAAATACTGACACTGAAAATTAATGGTTTTTTTTTTACTTTCTGTAACGTATGGGAATTGTTAATTTTCATACATAATTGTATACTACTATTACAGTATGTGCATGCATGTGTTGGATATCAGCTATTTTCTGTTATTTATGGGAAGTGAAACATACATTAGGTTCTCCATTGCTGTAACTAACATCGTTGATGTACTAATGGCTATTTATCTCTGGATGTCTATCTTTATATTAAACGTAGATTTTATGTGTGTATTAAAGTGAAGAAATAGTGCATCTTAGAAATAAAAGTCCAGTTTAAGGCAAATTTTAAATATTACTTTTATGTAGTTTTAATTTATTCCTGATATGACTGGAGATTATGTTCATAACAAATTCTGTGACAAGTAGTAAAATGACATTAGCAAGGCATTAAAGCAGTAAATATTTTCTTTTGATGACACTATTAAAATGTTTACAATTTTATCAAACAATAATTGTAAAAACAAAAATATAACAAATAACTGGATAAATAGTTTAACCTTAGAGCTAAGCCTAATGTGTCATAGATGTAATCTGCACCTATCATAATGGAATTTCAAAGGAGTTCCTCAGGGCGATACATTATCTCCTATGTTTTACAAATAAAGTTACAACGTAACGGTTAGGCAATTCCTTTATTAAATATATACTTACTTATATCATAAGTATATGTTCTTATATGTATCTCTTTATAAAAAGATCCTTCTTTCTGATTTTTATTTTATGCCCTTTAAGTATAGTGCTTCAAACCAAAGCTCTATGTAGAAAACGGACGAGCTCTTTAAGATTGCGGTACAAATGAATATGAGCTATGAGGGTTTCTTTAAATCAGACTCGCCACTGTTTTAGTTGTTTTTTTTAAACTATGACTGACTCGAAAGAAACGTACGATCCACAATTATATTTACTCATGAAATCATGATCCACCATATCCATAGAGCACGATTGCACGATAAAATGATCGTCATAATTGTTAGTTAGTTTAAAAAAATACCACAACGTCGAAACTGTTCTAAAAATAGAATCGAAAAAATAGTAGAAAGAAGTGAATAATCGAATATTCCGAACACATAACTACGGAACCGTAGCTCTTTTTGGTCTTTTTTCTTTATACCATCGATTACAAAAAGACCAGAAGAGAGCTACTGTTCCGCAGCTGTCCCAACACACATATTCGTAACCACTCAGTTTCCTGGCTTGGTAAAGGTATTTCATTAAAGAGTGACGGGGTTAAACTATAGTTTTATGGGTCTAAATTCAATTAATTTTAAATCAAATGTAACACGGACAATTGTTTATTGTTCTTTCGAATCCAAATATCGTTTTGGAATTAGTTGTAATTATAATCAATTACTTTAATTACTAGTCTCCAAAAATAGAAGGACAAGCGCAATAGAAATAGTTCTGCTACTAGTATTATAATTATTTTATTGGTAAACATTCTTTTGTACCACAAGATGGCAAGAGACTTAAAAAACAGTAAGTACTTAGAGCATATAATTATGCTTGTAATTCGTGAACATGTTTCATTTCGAAGTTACTATAACAATCAGTGGTTATCTTGTTTAATTAATACTGCATCCACCATGTTGTTTTTTAGATTTGATATTGGCAATCTTGTTCTGTTACTTCATATACCGTCTTGTAATTATTAATGTGTATGTTATCACATTAGATTATCTTCTACAAACCTTTGAACAGGTGACAAAATTTAATAGAATTGTGATGGATGAGTTTATCTACAGACCGTGAGAGTTAGACCAGAGGCTCATCTTGTAGATCAGGGGAGATAATCAATACCCTGCAGTAAAAGTAGAAAGTCTTAAGTTAAAAGCTAATGAACATCCCAGACAAACGATTTAACAAAGACGTAAAGAGGACAAGATACCGCCAATTTTTATCACCGATTATGTTCA
Source organism: Gigantidas platifrons (assembly GCA_002080005.1). Classification (NCBI taxonomy): domain Eukaryota; kingdom Metazoa; phylum Mollusca; class Bivalvia; order Mytilida; family Modiolidae; genus Gigantidas; species Gigantidas platifrons. The sequence continues at coordinate 1,185,754 of MJUT01008774.1, read as the reverse complement.
CACTGAAAACAAGATATATTAGTAGATTCCTTAGAGTAATATGTCACAAGTGGACAAAATGGACGTTGACGACTTATCACACACGACAAAATCAATCGACGTAGTTTTGCGTTTAGCTTTGTAATAAAACAATACTCGAAGTATGAGTGTCAAAACAGAAATGCAATAATAATCATATATTATTATATGTATATAATGTAAATATATTTTAGACAATTTGTACAGCAAAATCGTCAGTTACAAGGGTCTCGGTTGACGGTGTGGATAAGGTAGTTTACTACTGATCATAAGCTTAACACCACAGAAGTGGGTTCGAGTCCCGTTACTAGTATCAAGTTTTAAGGTTTTTAGACACCAACCAAGGACATGGTGTGGGTGTTGGTTCCTCCATATACATCTCATCTGTTATATAGTCATGATATCCCAGTTAAGAAATAACAGAAAGTGACAATAAACACAAATAATACCTTTTCAATTTTAAAACGAACATTTCTGTTCTAACAAAAAAAAAAATAATAATAACAAAATGCTACCACAGAAGTCCTTTTGACTGGCAACATATTCTAATAAACAAACAAAAACAAAAAAACGTTACCACAGAAAGTAGCTGATATCCTACCTGCTGAAGAAACTTTATCAGTTGATTGCAAAAGACCATCAAAAGGAGAGATCAAAAAGGCTATCAAAACTCTGAAAAACAACAAGGCACCTGGTCCAGACAATATACTTGCCGAAGCACTCGAAGCAGACATAGAATCAGCATCAATCCTATATGAACTGTTTGGAAATATCTGGGAAGTAGAGGAAGTTCCAGCTAAGTGGAAAGAAGGGCACATAGTGAAACTTCCGAAAAAAGGAAATTTAAGCATCTGTGACAACTACAGAGGCATTATGTTGCTATCAGTGGCTGGCAAAGTCTTAAATAGAGTTGTGTTGTAAAGATTGCAGACTGCAGTAGACGACAAGCTCCGAGACAATCAAGCAGGATTTAGGTAGAATATATCATACACAGACCAAATAGAAACCTTGCGTATCATTCTAGAGCAATCACACGAGTTCAGTTCATCATTATACACTGTGTTTGTCGACTTTACAAAAGCTTTCGATAGTTTAGATAGAGAGGTTTTATGGCAGTTGATGAGGCATTACGGTATACTTGAGAAATTTATAGCCATCATTAGAAACACCTACACAGGTATGCAAAGCAAAGTTATACATGAAGGTCAACTCACAGAAGCATTTGATATAACGACTGGAGTCAGACAGACAAGGCTATCTCCTGTCACCTCTACTGTTTATATTGGCAGTTGATTGGATAATGAATAAAGCCACAGATGGCAGAAGAAATGGTATTCAATGGACCATGTTCAATCAACTGGATAACCTAGACTTTGCCGACGACATAGCCCTACTTTCACACAATCACCAACAAATGCAGGAAAAATTGACACAAGTTGAAAGGAGAGCTGCCGAAACAGGTCTACGTATCGGTGACGGCCCGATAGTCCGAAGGGCCGATAGTCCGAAGGTCCGATAGTCCGAAAATGTCCCCTTTTCAGTAATCTCTTGCACATTTCTTTATAAATGTTTGTATTATAACTTTTCACTGATGACATTTACTAATAATTAAATGATTTGTTGGTATAAGTACATGTGCATTCACATCTACGCGATCTTGCATAAACAAATAATAATTGGCTGGTATAGACGATGCGTGAAGGAAAATGGGAAATTTCGATCCAACTGTGTCCTGTGAGTGTCAAGGTACCGATATGTCCAGGTGTCGATTTGACCTGTACCAGATAGATCAGACGTGCGAAATTTGTAATTCACAACTAGCTATATAATACTTGTCTATGCATGATATTATGCATTAGTTTTTTCACCATTTCTAGTATTAGCAGTTCCAGGCATCTCAATAGATCCTTTCACGTTAACTGCAGAGCTTCACGATTTTGGAGGGAACTGAGTGGAAACGCGCCGCTTTCCGCAAATTGACATCAGTTAACAATGAAAGTGACATTGTGAGGCCTTCATTTACTTTAGAGGACCCACCCATATTTGGTATTTCCAAAGCTAACCCTACCCCTAGCCTAATTCTAACCCGAGGACACAGCCTACGGCACTAGATGGCACGTTGACACAGTCTACAGCACTAGCTATGTATATATACATTTGTATATAGATGGCACATTGATACAGCCTACGACGCTAGGTGCAAATATTTCAGTTACCCTATAGGTTGTGGGTCCCCTAAAGTAAATAAAGGCCCATTGTGACGTTACAATTTTTTCGGGAAATTGCACGTTACCACTCAATTCCCGCCAAAAAACACAGTCCCGCAGTTACCATGAAAGGGTCTATTGTTTTTGTGATTCTTATTCAATATTCCAAAAGGTCCAAACAGGACTCGTTATTTTTCCTGTTTCTCAGAAGTAAAGCCCACCCAAATAAATTTCTTCTCTTCTGACAACAAATAGACAATGACCATGAATTGTATAATTCATACGCAGTTAAGTATTTGCTTTCAAAATTTCGTACTGCATCTCATGCCGGTATACTTCACTTTAGGGCTCATTTATACTTCGTCGCGCGACCGTTGCATCATGATTTCACGATTTTTGTCCTCTATTGTTAATTGGGAATCTTTAGAATTTGGACATACAAATTTATTAATTAGTGGATGGCGATTGTCGCGCGACATACAGCGACGAAGCATAAATGATACTATAAAAATGATCTCCATGTACATATATAAATGTATTATGAAATAAAAGAATGTGTCCATGGGACAGATATGCCCCGTCATATTAACTCGTTCGGCAATCTTGAAGTAGGTAGGCGACAGCTTTAATAATAGCTTACACGTTACAACTCATCATTACCAAGCTCTATACCAAGTATCGAACCATACATTCCTTTCAAAAGAATCCGAGAAATCTTTTACGAAAATTTGTGCGTTTTTTAGACAAAAATTCGCAGCAAAGTTGGTCGATAAATAGGAAGTAGGTGTGTGACAGCTTCCAAGATAGCGTACACATTACAACTCATCATGNAGAAGCCGAGGATTTAGTATACAGACGTACGGACGGACCTCGGTAAAACTTAACGCCTATTAGAGAGAACAAAAAATATGAAAAAGATGTCAAGGAGACAGCGAAACTTCCACTATTAAACGGAGAAAATTTGAGGACCCAACAAAACATTCAACTGGTAGGGTGAAAATCCAGTATATTATTCGTTCTCGTTTATCATTTTTCTGATTAAGAAGTAATGATACAGGTAGAAGATCATCTGCCTATTTAATGATCAAATTTAATACCTATATTATATATATACATAAATAGGTTCCATACAAGCACAAACGACGTTCTGTGCAATGATATCATAATTTAGGCACGGTCCATTTGAAATTTGGAACCTGGAAAAGGGGGGGGGTCAGATGTTTCTTTATGCTAGGAGAAGAGAGGGGGGGTCATGATTTTATTAATTTTCAAATTCAAAAAAAAAAATTAACAAAAATAACAAATAAATAAATAGAGGGGGAGAGATGACAAACATGACAAAGGATAGAGAGGGAGAATTGTTTATGTACAAAGTATACACCACAACACCATTGGAGAAATACAAATATGACATGGTTGAGGGGATCAACATTTTTCTGACTCTATTAGGAGGGGCGTCACATATGTTACACAAAAGTGGAAAGGAGGTCATTTATTTTTTTCCGGTCATTCAAAATAATTTGCCGGCCCCCCTGGAGATAAATAATGACCGGTCCCTAAAGAGGCTGTAGACGCTTACTCTGCCGGCACACCTGGTCTAACCCTGGTTTTTATGGGTCCGTGATAGTCATCTTTTGTGTACGTTTTTGGTTTTTGTGTAGTCTTTTTTTTCTCTGTCTTTGCTCGTCTGCTCGATTTTGCCGATTCCCTTCGGACTTATGGCTTTGGATTCCTCCTGTGGAACGGAGGTTCGGTTTCTTACTTTTTTTTAAATGGTTATGTAATGTTGGCAAATTGCGTTAGTACTGTGGAAAACACAGGGTAGAAAAGAAATTCTGAAGAGGCTGGGCACCAGCGGAATACTCTAACCAAACTACATCGGACCTTTGGATTATCGATATCGATCCTTCGGACTATCGGACCTTCGGCCCTTCGGACTATCGGACCTTCGGACCAACGGGGTGTAACCTATGTATCAACACCAAGAAGAATAAAGTTTTAAAGTCAAACACAAAAGCACGAGCAGATCTGACTGTAAATGGCCAAAATCTGAAAGAAGTAGACTCCTTTACTTACCTTGGAAGCGAAGTAAACAATCTTGGAGGATCACACAAAGGCGTTAATATTATAATTGGAAAAGAAAGAAATGCATTTAATATGATGGGGACTATCTGGAAAGCAAGGAATATCTCATTAAAGACTAAAGTTCGATTGTTCAACTCCATTCTCTTATATGGAGAAACATGGAAAACTACTAAAAGTCTCCTACACAAACTCCAAGTATTTATTAACAACTGTCTCAGGCGCATCCTAAACACCAGATGGCCTGAAAAGATTTCTAACAAAGAGCTCTGGCAAAAGACCAACCAGCCCCCAGTTGAGGAAGAATTGAAAGGAGAAAATGAAGGTGGATAGGGCACACACTGAGGAAGCCGAAACACAACATCACTAGGCAAGCCCTACAGTGAAACCCTCAGGGAAAACGTGGAAAAGGAAGACCAAGAAATACCTGGAGGAGAAACTTCATTGCTGAGATGGAGATAAAAGGTTATAGGTGACAAGATCTGGAACGTATGGCACAAAACAGAACAAGGTGGAGGACTGTCATCAGTGGCCTATGCACCACCAAGGTGCAAAAGTCGCAAGCAGCAGTAAGCAGCAAGCACAGAAAGTAGGTAGTAAGCCCGTTTGACTAACAACAAACGAATGGTACTCTTCCATTAATTAGGTAAAAATCACTGTGTTGAAGCTAGCCCGTAACAACTTTCGCAACAGCCGTAATAAAAACAAGAACCCACGAGCTAAGTACTGTGCTCACCTGAGAAATATAATAAATTATGTGCTTTCTTTATACAGTGTAAACAATTTTGATCAATATTGCACCGGGTTGTCTAAATAATAGATAATTTGTTCCCACTTCATTTAAAAATTATTACAATTAACATTCAGTGAAGCCGATCGAAATGATCTCCCTTCCTTATAGTCTTTTGTTTAATAAATAAAATAAACAAATATAACTTTCTATAAAGGCATAATATCTTTCTGCATTGTTGATATATAAATAATTCACATGCATTTGATACATTATGAATGTATTATAGATATTTTTAATTGTGATTTCTGGATTTATTTTCAGTGATAAAGTCAGAAACAGACTGATGTTTTTCTTCAGTAGATATTTAAATAGGCCAGAAGACTCTACTGTGACTGTTAAATGTAGAAAAGCAATAAAAGAGCTATTCGTTTAATTTGAATTTGCTTCCAAATGTCTCTCATACCGGTATTTATTGACGTTAATATTCTTACTAGAATTATCTTCTTTGTTCAAGTTTGTGTTAAGAAAATTAGAGTTATCTTTCTTTGTTCAGTTGAATTCTTAGGAAAATACCCATCAGATAATGATATGAAAAAACATTGGATCCCCTAACAATAACATTTTTAAAAGGTCTGGTGACTTGGCACGCAGTTTTTTCTGGAAAAGAAGTCAAAAATGTTTCAGCCGATTAGAGGCCAGGGCAGCCATCTTGGATTTCAAATCATTCTACCAAGTAACAACACTTCTTCAAACTACTAAAGGATCATTTATGGCAATATTTCAAATGAAGTAGTTTTGGATAGAATGTCAAAAATGTCTCAGATAGGTAGTGGCGGCCATGTTGGATTTCGAATGGCTCTGGAAAACAACAACACTTCTTGAGGACTCCCCGTAAATGATATCTGCTGACTTCACATGTAGAAATTCTGGAGAAGAAGTCGAAATGTCTGCCATTTTGATTTCTAATCGCGTCAAAAAGATACAACACTTCTTCAGGACACATAGAGGAACACTTGTGATCAGGCAAGAATGTGTGAAAAGCTTACGACATACGGAAGCCGGACACTTTTCGATCAGAAAACCTCAACTGAGCCTCTGACTCGGGTGAGCTAAAATAAGATCGGAAACGTGACTTGTGTGTTCTTCGAATGAATACTAAAATTATATAGCATGGATACTTCTGATTTAGTCTAAATGAAAAAAAACATGGCCACCATGTGCAATTCTTGTTTCTGGCTGGCTGAAACCACAGGCGCTCGTGGCACGGACTTACCACCCCCCTTTTTTCTAACTTTCTGTTTGCAAATTTATTTTCAATAAGATTTCTTTATTTCTTTATTATTTCATCTCTTTTTCCTTATTTTAACTTGTTCGTGTCAATATTCATATAATCTTATGTTAACATCAAATTGCATGTGTCGACCCTATATAGATACTAATATTAGTATCTATATAAGATAAGATAAGATAAGAAAACTTTATTTGAATTCGGTTTTTCTATAACAATAAACACAAGCTCTCAGGAGCTTTTTACCGAATATAAATATATAGGGTCGACACATGCAATTTGATGTTAACATAAGATTATATGAATATTGACACGAACAAGTTAAAATAAGGAAAAAGAGATGAAATAATAAAGAAATAAAGAAATCTTATTGAAAATAAATTTGTAAACAGAAAGTTAGAAAAAAGGGGGGTGGTAAGTCCGTGCCACGAGCGCCTGTGGCTGAAACTTTAAAATTCATCTTTGAAACTACAAGTCAAAATGATTTGTTAGTTGGTACAAATGATATATGTAAGGTTCCCTACATTTTTTTTTATTTCGTCATGATCCGCTAAGACATGACCATCATTAGCAATTCTTCAACGATTCAGTCTGCTTGGCTAAGATTTTGACACAACTTTTAAAGTATATAAAACTCCCCTGATTTAACCTAGATTTTCAATTATATAAAAACAATTAAATGGTAAATTGAAATATTAGGAAAACTTTTCTGCATATGTTAAACGACATCGACTAAAATAATATCATCAATGTATATTATCCGAAAGGTGCGATTAAAAATGAAGGATAACTCTAGAAAAAAATATTTAAAAAATTATAATAGCTTCTTTTAAATGTTAATAATTGGTATGGGGGGATCACATTTCGTTTAAATTCTATGTTAATTTCCTTACAATTATTAACTACCGGTATGAGTGATTGTTAAATATTATAAATTACAATAGAAATCTTTTCAATTAAAATTCGTTTAAAAATTACGTCTATGAATACATATTTCCACTCACGATTCTCTGAATCATGTATAACGGGTGCAAGTTTCTAGTATATAATACCAAAGGCCCAAAGAAGACTGCATCGTTAACCTGATAATCATTTTTATAAACAGACAAATTGTTATTAGAAAAATGTTTAAAGCACAATCTGATTAAAGAACCATGCAGTGACAATGCATGCAGGAAGTACTTTGAAAATTCCAGCCAATCAGGACTTATTTTTGGTCTTGGTGGCCATGTTTAATTTCCAATCGACAGGAAGATCACAAATTTAGTAGATGTCCATCCAATAAAGATTCTTGTCAATCATGATGGACGCCACGTAATGACAATTACTGATCACATGCCCGGGATGATACGCATTCGGGTCAGCTTAAACGTGTATAATGGTAATTTAAGAGTGGACAAATAACAGTGCCTATTGGTGATAGCAATATCCAAGCTAAGACAGGACACCAGATCATACATGTACAAATAAAAAAAAATATTTTGGCTATCCTGTTTAGACCCCTTGGTTCACTTGCTCCCATAGACTTTTAATTTGTTTAGATAATGAGCTGATGAAGGTTATTCCAGAAACGCATTATGTGTACACTAAATTATATATCTACATTTTCTATTGCATGCTTTTACTTTTCAAAATAAACATTAAATTTACAAATATTAATTTATTTCTGTGCTTTTATTTAATCCGTGGTTTCCAGTCATAGTCATTTGTCTGTTCGTCTCCATTTTCTTGCACTTTTTCTTTTTCTATTTCCTGAAACTGACTCTTTTGCTTTGTTAGTTGATTTCAATTTTGTATTACGTTTCCCCTGAGGATTTATCAATAAAAGATGTTCTGTGTTGTCATGTTTCTTTTCATTTGTTGTTGTAGACTTTTGTTTCTTGTAGGCAAGTAAATTAAACTTTTCAAAATCAAAATGACGATTGTCCTTTCCATAAAAATAACTAACATCCCGATAGAACACCTTTAGAAAAGGGGTTATGGTTATGGTGTTTAATGCCACTTTCAACAATATATCGGTTATATCGTGGTGTCAGTTTTATTGATGGAGGAAACCGGAGTACCAGGAGAAAACCACCCACCTGTCACAAGTCACTGACAAACTTTATCACATAAAGTTGTATCGAGTACACCTCGACATAAGCAGAATTCGGTACCACAATTTAGTGGTGATAAGCGCTGATTACACAGGTAGTTGTTTACCAAACTACCATACGATTACAACCACGACGACCCCCTCCCCCCTTTTAGAAGATAATATTATCTGGTGCAATCGAACCCACGATCTACATCGCGGCGAACACGCTAACCTCCGATACGTTTATTAATTTTCCAGCATTTGTTATGTTCATCCCATGATTTACAGCTCTTTCCAATGCTGTTCCGACAACAACGTTGAAATTCAAATATTAAAAATCCAATTGTTCCACGTAACAGTTCTTCTGGTTGCAGAAGTAAACGGTTGTTAGCAATCGGTTCTTTCAAAAAAAATACAGGTTGTACCGAAAGTAGCATGTCGACAAGGGAAAACCACACAGGTATCTATCAAAAGCAAGTGTAAGCACAGTATTTTGATCGACACAGTAATTTGCTGGATCCACTATTTTGGGTATTTGCCTCGTTTTTTTATTTTCAAAGTTGTTCCATTTTAGCCCCCATTAACTCATCAAACATGTCAAAATTAGACGAAATATATGTATTGTGTAAATCTTCCATATACGTACGCGCAAGTTCGGGAGTTGTGGTCACTTTATCACTTGCGGCTGTTAGTCGAGTGCACCCTTTTTTGTAATTTACAAAGTCGGGCGCGAACCCACGCCGTACTGGTTATAGGCTTGTATGAGTTGGTAGGTAATCCAACTACCTAACTCAATGAGCCACCCGGGACCTCAGTAGTTCTAGAATAGAAGTAAGAAATGTTTTAGCCAATCTGAAGCCAAGTCATCCAACTTGAATTTAAAATTGCTCTAAAGGGACAATATTTCTGAAAGACCCCACTTAGCATGCATCTATTCTGTGTAAGAAGTCAATGATATCTCATCATGAATCAATCTGAATGTATTGTAAACATGTTTTATTGGTGATTTTTTGTTTTATTTTCAGTTGTGAAAGTCAGAGACAACATTTTCTTCAGTAAATAATTAAATACAGACTAGAGTTATCTTTCTTTGTTCAAGAAATTTATGAACAAAGAAAGATAACTCTAATAAATCCTTCATCGGATAAGTGAATTAATAGGTCACTCACTCTGTGTGATGATTCAGCTTAAGAAAGGTGAGATTATGTTGATTTTAAATACAAATATTTAAAATATAAAATAGAATATATTTGAACATATCTGGCAAGTCTGATGATTTCACAAAAAGGAATTCTGGAGAAGTTGAGAATGAATCAGCCAATTGGATTTCTATTCGCTTTAAATAGATACACTATTTAAGAACCTCTAGATGAACATTTGATGCAAGTTTAATGAAGTTGAAAATGATAAGTTAAGGACATAGGGACGGACGGACACTTTCCCTATTAGAAAAGGTTCGTCAAGTCCTCTGCCTCAAACAAGCTCAACAAAGTTCAATTTTTTGATTGATTTGATTTTCGATCTTCAGCAATATTTGAGCTATTTCATGGCAACCAGTTTTAGTGGTGGAAGAAGCCGGAGAGAACCACAGACCATGGGCAAGCAACTAGTAAACTTTTTCACTTGCAGCTGCGAGTTGAGCGCACCCTTTTTTGTAATCTACAAAGCCGGGCGCGAACTCACGCCATATAATATTGGTGATAGGCCTGTATGAGTTATTAGGTAATCCAACGACCTAATTAAACTCATCAAGCCACCCGGGCCCTCAATTTTTTTTTTGAATTTTGCACTTTCGGTTAAGTTTATCTCGGAAGTCTTAAGAGATAGAAATTTGTCAACAAACTACCAGAAGCTCACAGTACAATCAATTCAAAGTAAAAAAAACTCATCAAAATTGTACGAAAAAAAACCATTCTACATTGTATATATCTTCAAAATGTGGGCCCTTTTTAAGAATAAAATTTTATTTATGGCCTATAAACAACTCATAAATATCATAATTTTTGCAAAAATAAACAAGATTAAAAAAATTGAAATTGCTTCTTTTATGTCAAAAAAGGTAATTTTTGCATAATAACGTTATGGATTTGTTGAAAGAGACTTTTTAAGGAATTCAACAATAGCCCATAGGCTACTATGCTCACCTCAGAAAATAAGTCAATTATGCACCTTCAATGTACAACATTTGACTAATATTATATATTTAGTCTTACACTTTGGGTTCTTTAAACCTTCTATTTAAACATTATTACATTATCCTTTGAAACTGATCGAATTATCTCCCTTCCTTAAATAGTCTTTCTTCTTTTTCTATTAATTGACTTCATAAAGATAATTTACATAAATTTGATACATTATGAATGTATTATAAATATTTTTAATAGTGATTTCTTGTTTTATTTTCAGTGATTGAATGTCAGAAACAGACTTATTTTTTCTTCAGTTAATATTTAAATATAGGCTAGAAGACCCTACTGTGACATTGATATGTAGAACAGAAATAAAACAGCTGTTCCTTTATTTTCTATTTGTTTCTAAATGTAGAGTTGTAGTCTTTCATGTCATTTACATTCATATCCTTTGAGGGGCTCGGATGGATCAATGAGTAAGGTCGTTGGATCTAACAGCTCATACAAGCCTATCACCAATACGTCGTGGGTTCGCACCCAGCTTTGTAAATTACAAACTAGAGGCTCACATGAGCCTGTATCGCTCACCTGACATAACTAAGTCCTCTTAAGAATGTCTGCATGCCGAATACATCTAAGTTACTATTCAAATCCCATAGGGTTCTATGTTAAAACTATGTCTGCTCATGGCAGCCATCTTGCATGGAGGTAGTAGTCACCGGACACAATTTTAAAAGTATACTACCCAAGGACCATCCATGCCATATTTGCTTTAAATTGGCTGA
>MJUT01008774.1:1159248-1173157 GCA_002080005.1 Gigantidas platifrons | reverse complement strand
GCCATGTTGGATTTCCGATCTGCACCAAAATAACAAATTTAGTAGAGGACCTCCCAATGAACATTTCTGCCAAATTTGGTCCAAATCAGTTCAGTGGTTTCAAAGAAGAAGAAGAAAGTATGAAAAGTTTACAGACGCGGACGACGACGACGGACGCAAAGTGATGACAAAAGCTCACATGAACCCTTTGGGTCAGGTGAGCTAAAAAGGGTACACTCGACTCGCAGCCAAAAGTGATAAAGTTTACCAGTTGCTTGCCCAGGGTCGTTGGTTCTCTCCAGGTACTCCGGCTTCCTCCACCACTAAAACTGGTCGCCATGATATAGCTGAAATATTGCTCAGTGGCATTAAACACCAAAAATTCAAATCTGTATCCTTTCTTACTAGAGTTATCTTTCTTTGTTCAAGTTGAATTCTTAGGAAAATCCTCTTCAGATAATATGGTAGTTAATCCTATGTCATGATACAGCTGAAATAAGGTTTTCTCCATAAAAGAAAGACATTGGATCCCCTAAAGGAACATTTCAGGAAAGTCTAGGGACTTAGTATGCAGTTTTTTTCTGGGAAAGAAGCTTAAAATGTTACAGCCAATCAGAAGCCAGGGTGACCATCTTGGTTTCGAATCACTCCAACTAGTAACAACTCTTCTTAAAAACCACTAAAGGAACATCTACAAGTCTTGTGACTTCAAATGAAGTACTTTTGGGAAAAAAGTTTAAAATATCTCAGCCAATGAGATACTGTGACATCCATGTTGAATTTCAAATCGCTCTGAAAAACAAAAGCACTACTGGATGACCGCTAAAGGAACATTTCTGTTGAGACTGCCGTCTTCACATATAGTAGTTCTGGAGAAGAAGTTGAAAATGTCTTGACCAATCCGGTCAGGACAGCCATCTTGGATTTATCACTTCAAAATGATACAAGTTTGGCAGCTGAGCAGGCAAAGGTTGTGAAGAAGTCGAAAATGTGACAAATTCACCACAAACAGACGGACTCCAGACACTTTTCCATCAGAAGCAGATGAACAATAAAATCTCCACATACAAAAATAGAATCCCATTTTTGCACCTTAGGACTTCTTGTTTGGAAATGGGTAAGGATACAGCAGAGAACGTTATTTTTTTATCAGATGATGATGTCTCTTTTGTTATAGACCCAACACACCAAGTTAGATTTTTATCGAGTTAGTATAAGCTTAGCTTTATTCTAGATGTCAAGCTTCCAATTTACTTGTTTATTTATACTTGGCAGAAAAAATACATGTACATTCAAACTTGAAAACAAAAGTTGTGGTGGAAATAATTCACTGTTACATTGGCTCACTGAAACAGCAGTCCACAGGTAAACATATCTCTCCACTCGGACACATTCTGCCGATTCTGAACCAAACCAGTATTTGCTCTCATTCCTCAATGTTGAACGCTTAGTGGAGAAGCAGTGAGTACCAATTTCGTAGAGTGTTGTTTGACCTGATCTGTGATTGAACTTATAAAATCTACTGCGCAAGATGTGAGCAAGCTAACCATTAAACTACTTAGACAACTGTCTTCTTCGGGAGTCAATGAGTGATTGATTGTTGTTTAGCTCCAAATGAGCAAGGATGACCCACTGATCAGACATATATAATAAACCTAGTTATAGTTAATTGGTTAATGAGGTTTGTTTGTATACAGTAATCTGAATTGTTACCAGGCAACCGAGTGAAGGCAAAACTCACATAGCATTTGTCCAAGTGAGCAAAAAATAACTATAATATCAACTATAACACAATAAATATATTTAGCTAGTTTTTACATTAACTTGATAACAATACATTATCATTGGTCACAAATACAATTACATAATATTAACATACAGAACAGAAACGAATTACACAAAAATGCACGGTTATGTATACCGGTATATACACTGGTTTCTTATTTATCCAGAAATTAGTTTTCACAGGTATTTCCAAATGACATTGTATTTATAGTATTTGAAATTGGGATTCATTTAAAAAAAAGTCAAGCTGTTATAAGAAGTTCACCAAACTGTTAATAAACTATCACTGGTGGACCATTAGTCCCAGAGGGTATCATCCGCCCAGTAGCCCATGTTTCAGCACTGACATGGTTAATTAGATATATTTATTACTGAAATTTGCAGTTCTTAAATTATGTATTTATTATTAAAACTAAGGTTCTCCCCCTTCAGGCATTAGTGACATTAGTGACATTAGTGACATTAGCTGATTTTGGCTATTCTGTTTAGGTCTTTTTGTTTTATTGATCCACAAAGATTTGCAAATTATTTGGCTTTCCAATCTTTTGATTTTGAGTGTACCTGAAGAAGGTTATTCAAGAAAGGCACTAAATTTGATATCTACGTTTAAATTTTGGATGAAAATTTTTGTAAAATTTTTTGAAGATCCACCTTAATTTTGGCCTCTTTTATGTCAAAGACGATAATAGTCAATTTTCTGTAAAGGATATTCCTAAGGAATTAATTAAAAAAAATAAAAAAAAAAAAAACTCATCCAAAACAGATAAACAATAAATTATTATTCATACCCATAAAATATTTGAAAACAGTCTATTTCTCCTCTTTGGACCTTTTTTTTCCTGTGGTGGATTTAAGATCAGAAAAAAAACTTTGAAAAGGACAATCAACATTCCGACTAAGTTTGGTTCCAATTGGCCCAGTGGTTCCAGAGATGAAGATTAAAATGTAAAAGTTTAAAGACGATGACGGACGGACAGTGAAAGTTCAGGTGAGCTAATAAAGTGGGGGATTCAGTCCCCAATCTTGCTGTCTTCAATTTGTTTTGTAGCTGGTAAATAAACCTTGAAACTATATTCTGTCCTTGGAAATGATCCCTGAAAAAAATAAAAATTATAACATAGAAATAGTTTCATTTGTAGAATGGAGTGGTGCTGGTGACAATAAAGAAATCATTTACCAATCACAGTAGTCCCCCTCTTATAAGGCCACTCCCACCAAAGGTCACCACTTTTAATAAGTCCACTTTTTTTCCCCGTAGAAGGGCTGGCCTTATAAGAGAGAGACTACTGTACTAGGACCAATAGAAGCTCTGCTGGTTATTAATGTTCTGTTTGGGTTCAAGCAACTTTGTAGTTCTGGCAGTCAACTTGAATTTCCAATCACCACATAAAAACAAAAAAAACTTTGAAAGTGACCATCCAATGACATTTAATATACAAACTCACGAAAGAAGAAAATGTAGGAAGAAATCATGCAATGATTTTTTTCATGTAGTTTCCATTCAACCAAGTTTGGAAGTATCTCAGAAAAATTATTTATTTGTTTTCTCATAGGGTGCTGTGCTTACACTTTGTACTGTGGTGGTGGCCATCTTGATGGTGATGGACAAAAAAAAATAAAAATATTTAACTCAATGGAAGAGTATTTGTAGATATTTAAATTTGATTATATCATTTTTCTATAATTTAATTTGATTTGAACACTGTAATCTGATTGGCTGATCTGCCTGGAGAATATTTTGGTATTGTGACGTCACCAACATATTCATTCGCCAACGACAAATTCAAATAGTCACATGGAATAATCGCAATTAAAATCGAGGAATCATTAAATTTTGTTGTAAAAATTAAATTATAAGGAATATTTGAAATTTTTGAACAGGTTATACTTGCATAACCTGGTTTGTAACAGTTTACGCTTTTCATAAACCGCTTCACAGTTTATTAAGCGTAAATTGCCCCAAACCAGGTTATATTGTATAACCTGTTCAAAAATTTCAAATATTCCTTAACTAACCAAAAACAATAGAAATACATTAAACAAACCTTTAATAATATGAGTAAGAAGGATATGGAGGAGGATAGCTGCCATAGCAACAACTGTAATCACGATAAATCATCTCTTGTTTGATTGGTCGATTTACATACAAACAGTCATTTTTATATCCTTTTCCAGTCAAAATTTGATGCAGAAATGTGTCATGTTGTCTAGCGGGAGGGCATGAACATTCTGGCCCTTGGTAACACATCTGGTGATTATAGTCCACACGTCGCTGGTGGGCCATACCCTGGACAGGGTAACAAGGGGAAGCAACTTGATCACTTTTATTGTTCATTAGCATTTCTTGGTTAAAGAAACTAAGAAATTTTTGCTCAACTTCCTTCAAAATTGTATTTTATATTTGTCTAGAAACTGCTATACAAAATTTCAAAGGTAAATATTTCACAGCAATAAATCTTATAATTTCATCCAAATTTCAACTACCGTAGATTTAGAGTTCTGTTTTATCTCACTTTCAATGTCCCTCAATGTTATTCTATCACTAATAAATTCTTATTATCGAATCCTAGAAATTGTTTTCTCTCTGAAGTTAGGTAAATTATTTGAAAATACACAAAATACTGTAAATTGAAGTATTCGTTAAGTACTTTTTAAATTTTTTTCTCAAATCACAGAATAATTTAAAATCTGGTTCCTTTCAAATTTCATCAAAATAAGTGAATTATTTCACCTTTCGAATTATTTCACTTTTATTCCACTGTCCACTAAAAAATCCTTCCAAATTTCACTTACACCTTACACCCAATAAACAGAAGTCAAAATGACACTAGTTTTCTCCAAATCAATAAACTATTACCATATTACAAAATCAAAATCTATAATTTAAACAGATTTTCACTGATAATAAATTTTTACGTCTTTCCTCTTAGTTTGTGATTTTTCCATTATTACTAAACAAAGATTTATAGAATTTCTGTATGACAACACCAAGGTTAAAATATTCCATAGAAATCAGTCAAGGTTTTTTTATTTTTATTTTTTTAGAAAACATAGTCAAGGATTAACTGTTGACACTCCTAAAAATCATCCAAATTTTTTTTTTTTTAATTATTTAAGAGAAATAAATCTTGCCGCAAAAATGTCCATTTCTTTCTATTTAAAATTTTCCCCTTTATCTTTTGATTTCATCATTTTAATAAGGATTACCACGTAATATTAGGTCAAAACTGAATTTCAATTAAATGTGTGATGATTTGCTTGACAAAATATTGACTGAAGTATGGTATAATTAACATAGATTTTATTACAAGCCGACCTTGTCAAGAACAACAGTCGATGAAAACATCGCATGATTTACCTGTGATCAACCATATAAATAGATTTTAAAAACATTTAAATATTCTTATTGGGTAATTCACCAATGAAAAATTCTGAACAGCTTCAAACTAAAAACCAACAATTACCATAATTGAGTAATTTTTTTTTTGGACAACATAATAATTTCTGTATATTAACCTTATTAATACAATGTCTTTGTGTGTGATAAAAAAAAACCAAGAGGCTCACCTGGTGAGGAAGATTTATTGAAACCATTGCCTATCACACGTAGCAGCATGTTTTAAATTAAAAAATTTAAATCTCCCAGGAATTGAACCAAATAAATTCTTTTTTTTTTCATTAGTATAAAACTGAATCTTTGTATTTATTACAATACCTGTTCAACAATATACAATTTCCATTCTTTGTTCTGAAGAAGATTTGCAAAAAAAAAATCCCTATTGCAACCTACTTTTACTTTGGACCACAATGTATTTGAAACGATGTAACCTAAATTAAGAGCCTATAAAAGTCCATAAACTTGAATCTACATGTACATATCACAATGATTCATCCACACATTGACTTTTTCTACACAACAACCTTGTTAATATTTGGACCTCAAAGACCCTGGTGGTCTTTATTTATGCATACATATGATTCTGTATTTCACACATTGAATCATGCCATGTACAATAGTATTCCTCTAACTTGGTTCTCAAGAAAATGATTCTTTCATATTTTCCCTATTGAAGTCTATGCCAAACATTAGACCTCATAAAGTCATGGGCTCCAACCCCATGGATCCTGGAATTTTTATTTGTAAATTGTAAAAGACTGAATCTCAATCTTGCTTGTTCAAAATACTGCAAAAAGTTATCCACTGGATAGCTAGCAACTGAATAAACTTGGTTGTTCAAAAGCAAAGACAGTGGTTAGCTAGCTATCCACTGGACTCCCATGATTGAGTCAAACAGGTTTGCTAACTTCAGCGATATTTCAAATTATTTTTCATGCAGTTCAATTTAATTGTTTTGATTTGCAAATGATTAATTAAGAATCAATCATTTTATAATCTATGAGTTGGGGGCTGGGATTTTATGTCTCTATAGAACATTTTTTCATGATAAATAGTAATCAAATGTTTTGTTCAAGACAGTGTGACTGATCAAACAATTTTTTTCTGTTTAGTTTTATTTACATATTATGTATTAGACGATTTTTTTTAAGTGAATCTTTTTTAAAAATTTTTTGTTTCAAATCATGGACATTATTATATTTTTTTGCAGATTTTAATCCAAAGTAAATCTTTTTTAAAATAAACTGAAGCTAGAGACTTCATTCTTATTTATTTTAAGTGGGAACACTTTCCTTAAAGATTTATCGGTATCAATCAGTGATGTGAGGATAAGAATAGTTAAAGGGTATGTCATTCATGTAGAATAATGCAGAAATTTATTTTTGTACATGCAAGTAAATAAAACTAGAACTGTCCGCATAGCGGGACTAATACCCCCCGCTTCACTCTGACTGTGTCCAAGATTATTGAAAACTAAGTCTACACGGAAAATATATTATTTGTCAAATTATAATATTTAATCACATTCAACAAAAATAAAAACGTTGTAGCATAAAAACTGTAAGAGGAGTTGCACGGACAAACCATGTACCCTTTCAGCCAAATTCACAAATAAAAAAAATAACTAAGTTCAACAATCTATATTTTTTGGTAAAATTCATGAAAATCAAAATCCTTACAACATGCACATCTTTGATATGAATACAAATGTTCTGCAATGTAAAAACTTCCTAACTTACAAACTGTAGGAGGAGTTGCGCAGACAAACCATGTACCCTTTCTGCCATATTCACACAAAAATGGCTAAGTTCAACAATCTATATTTTTAGTAAAAATGCACAAAAATCAAAATCCTTACCACATGCACATCTTTGATATATGTACAAATGATCTGCAAAATAAAAACTTCCTAGCAGAAAAACTGTAGGAGGATTTGCACGGACAAAACATGTACCCTCTATGCGGACAGACAGACAGGGTGAAACCTATATACCCCCCCAAACTTTGTTTGCTGGGGGTATAAATATGAAGACATCTTTATTTTACATACTACACAACTAAACAAGACTTTAGAAATAATTCATTATGATCCAGTTCAATTATTTTACTTGTTATGATCCAGTTAAATCATTGTACTCATTATGATCCAGTTCAATTAGTGTACTCATTATGATCCAGTTCAATTATTGTAATTAACACTTAATGAAGTAGTGTAATGGAATCTTACAACAATAAAATCCAAATTCTGTTCTTGAAGACTTGAAATTGATTGAAGAGGGCGATGATGAAGGTGACATATTTGGAACTATGGGATTATCTCGATTTGTACATAGGGAATGTAGTACAAATGTAAAAATCACTGCTTACAAAATATCTATGTTGATTGATATCTTCAGACATTGAAAGACATAACATTTTAAGTATGACAATTTAGAAATCTAATTTTATGTGTTTGATGTTGTGTTTATATATTCAGTAAGAGTCTTCATTCATGTCATTGTGCTTATGTTTACCATTATCAGCTGTTGTTTATCAGTAATTCCCAGCCCACTTTACTATAATAATGACATTTTAATGTGCATGTCTCCCGATCAGGCTGATCGGATGTTTCTGGTTTAACAGGTCTTTGGATCTGATATTTTCACAGAAATGTATACACTTATATGTACATTGAATGACCCTTTTTGAACTGTCACAAAAAAAACCCCAAATAAGTAATCTTTTACTCAAACTTTTGAGAGACAAAAAAAAATGAATTATCAATTCAAATTGGTTCCAGATCCATTAGTTACCAGAAACAGATCTGGTGAACCATTTTCAGTTACAAAATGTCATCATACACCATATTCTTTCACTGTTGGAACTAAAAATCACACTCGTTTATTAATTCCAGTCAGTTTCCTTTAATAAGCATAAATAAAAAATAAATGACACGTTCGTTGATTTTCCTTGTATTGCCCCTTTCCAACAACTGTGAATATTGAATGACTCGCCACTTGTATGCATTTTTAGTGACACCAATAACGTCATCATTTCCATTCATGATTGGCCCAATGTTAAATCTCCATAAACATGTTAAAATGAATAAAATAGTCAACATCAGACCAAGTTTGTGGATTATCTTGGAAAGAGTTTTACACATGAAATAATTCTTTTATATAAACAATGAGATAAGTAATTTGAAGACTTGATAAGTGGTATCATCATGATTCATCCAAAAATACTTTTTACTGATCAATTGATCAAGTTCATGGGAAATAAATTCTGTTGATGACATTTTTCATTTTTTCACCCAATGTTATATATATTCTCCTTCAGTTGCCCGTGGGTTACGATATTTCTCCACTCTAGAGAGTTAATGTAAGTTAAAAATTTTAACCGCAAGCCGTCAGGCGAGTGGTTAAAATTTTTAATTTAACTCTCGAGAGTGGAGAAATATCGTAACCCATATGGGCAACTGAATGAGAATTTGTTTCTCCCATTATTTAACACAAACTTTATTTCAAAATTTGAAATTAATGCGTTTGAAATTAATTCGGGGAAAGGCACGAGACATTTTAATCCTCTAGAGGATTACAGATTTTTCCACCACTGGTTCAGCGGGGTTAAAACGCCATAATAACGGGAGAAATCAAGTTTCATTTTCAGTTTTAGGGGAATCTTTTTCTAAAATCGAGACAATCTAAATAAATTTTGCAACGATATGACAAGTTCATTAACCAGTGCGGGCCTCGTCTCTCTTATCTAAAAATATCATAGTAAATGCAATGACAATTTAAATTTGTCGTGCGTAAAAACTCTCTTCAAGTTCGAAAACCCATGTGTTCTACTGGTATCTGTACAGAATATGTTTGGGAAAACATTTCCTATTTATAAACCAGTACAATTTACGATTTTGCTAAATTGAGACATGAGAGTCAGGGTGGGTTAAGAAGTAATATATTGCTATTTCTTCACATGAACATCCTTGCAAAGACCATCTCAACAAATAGAAATACAAAACTTGACAGCAAAATTTCATTCCAACTGTAAGTCATAATTTATCAATGTGCATCAGCAAATATCGCTTCTCGTCAAAGTTTCCATTTTTTATCCGTCTCTTAGTAGCAAACAACTGGTTGAAGTTTCGTATTTGTAATTGAGCTCCCAGTAAAGACTGTGAAAATGGTACCAGAACATTGGCTACTCTCAATCAGCAACATGTCACCGTAATAACTGTTCATTATTTGTTATACAATGAAGAAAAATCTATGAGCCACAGATCGATTTTACTGATCTATTTGACAGCTCTTACCTCTTAATTTCACAAAATTGTAGAACAGAAAAGATGAAATTCAAATCTCCCCCTCCCTTTACAAAGCTTTCAAAAAACGTCAACAAAAAAAGAGGAAATTCATTGATCCGCAAAAAAAACTTTCATCATTGAGGATTGTTGTTAACAAGGCAACTACTGAACCAAGAATTCCTGTTATTGTTTAAAGTTAAATCATTACTTGAAAAAATTGATGGTCGCCATCATGACTTGGTTAACCATTACAGAATATCTGTTTGTCGTAGTAATAACTCTGTCCTTCTTTCACTGGATTTTGAACAAGAGCAGCACAACATGTGCCACTGGTGAAACAGGAACTGCCTACAATTCCAGAGCCCCTGGGTTCATTCCTTATTTCTATTGGGGTTTGTATTGCTCAATCTTTAGTTTTCTGTGAAATGTTCTGATGATTATTTTCTACATTTTTGTTCTTCTTTTGGCCGTTTTGTTTTATTGTCCATCCTTCTTAGATTTACCTCTTCTGATTACCCCTTTGGTATCTCCATACCTTTCTTTAATTTGCCCCAGTATATTTTCAGAGAAGACTTTTGAACAAGCTTACAAGGTACAACATCCAATTGATAGCAAATGTTCACACAACCATTTGGTTCACTCATGTGAGGTAAGAATAAACAACTATCTTGATCATAATATCATGCACACCTTGGATATACATTTATATACAAACATCCTGGAAAGCTAAACAGTTCTCAATGGAAAACTGTAGGAGAAAGCTGCAAAGAGCATACACCCTTTTCCTTTAAGTTAGGTTTATGGTGTTTAACTCCACTTTCAACAATATTTCAGTTATATCGTGGAGGTCAGTTTGATTGGTGAAGGAAACCAGAGTATCCGGAGAAAACCACAGACCTACCACTGACAAACTTTATCACATAACGTTGAATCGAGTACACCTCGCCTGAGTGGGATTCAAACTCACAACTTTAGTGTTGATAGGCACAGATTGCATAGGTAGTAATAAATCCAACTACCATATGATCACAATCAAAACGTCCCCCTTTTCCTTTTGGATATAGATGAACAGAGATAGGACAATATGCCACTGACTTTTCATCACAGGGACATAAAAATGGTTTCAAATGGCAGAAAACACACATTATCATCAATCATCAATCAACAAACAACTCACCGGGTTCATAACTGTACAATCAACAGTAGTGGTATGGAATGGATCAAATTTGTCAGCACATACAACTAAGTCTGGTAACGGGTATAGCTGAAGTCCTACATCATACGCCCAGTACACAGGACAGACATGAAGTGGAAGTGGACACAAATGGCTCTGTGATACAATGGTTTTACAAAACTGAAAAAAATAGAATTTACATTATCATACATGTTATTATACAAATAAATTAGATTAGAAGAATATACTGCAAAGTGTTTTCCATAAGAGCAGGCTGTCCGTCAAATTGAGTTTTAAATAATACAGATAAGATTATAATAAAAAGAACTAGAGGCTCACCTGAGCCTGTATCACTCACATGGTCATTCATACAATTTAATTATGTTCATTTTTAATCCATTTAAAATAAGACTTTCTATCCTCTCATATTTCTGAAATGGTAAGAGCTACAACAAATATGTTGCCATACTCAAAACAGGATGATTTTTTTCAAAAGAATTCATTGAAAAATACATGCATGCATGCATGCGGAGTCAAATAGACAATACCTTTCATGCTTTGATGTATTATTTCACTGGCATTGTGAATACCTGGTATAAGAAATGTCATGTACAGAAGCTGTCAACATTCAAATTTCAAAATAAAAAACTTTGGTGCAAGATCACTTTGTTATACAATTTAAAGTTTTGAACAATTTTTAAGAATATGATCATTTAACCAGTCAATCAAGATTGAGATATACATTTATCTTTAGTCACAGTGCATGTTTGATTCTCATGTATATCAATCATCAATGGATTTTTATTACAATAACATGGACTGTGTGTGGACAATCATTGAATGATTGATTTTGTGGCCATTATATAATAGCTAAAACTGTCTCATACAATAAACAAAATGTTCATAGAATTTTTTTTTTAAATAATACAACTTACATGATTTGGAACTTCTCCGTCTTCTGGAAATTTAACACAGTTGCGACACATCTTTGTGACAATATCTTCACGGAATATAACTATTTCTTGTGTACAATACTGTATACGACAAGGATTACTAGTAAATATGGCCTGGGGAATCTTCTTTCTTATTTCTTCTGTTATTGAGTTAGGTATAGCTGGTCTGAAAGAAATGTTAGTCTTAAACATCAAATTATAAACTCTAAAAAGTCATTCTATTCCTCACTTTGTAACAGTATTTTAAAATTGGTTCTGAGGATTTAAAATAGTATCATCTGTGAACATGATTAAGAGTTCTTTACATCTAAAAATGTTTCCTATGCTATTGTTGTTTTAAAAAAAAAGCCACCCGTGGTTGCTAGTTAAAAGCATATAGAGAGCATGACTAGAATCTGGTGATAGGTAAAATGGTAGATGATCCCAGACCATGTGGTTCAAGTGTTGCGATTACATAAATTAGGTACTTCTTTCCTCAGAAAAAAATGGTGGTTGGTTCTGTTTGTAGTTGTTTGGATACTGGACATCTAGTTATCAAGAAAAAGACAGTGTTGGGATCCCAATAACCAGTATAACCTCACCACTCTTATGAGCCTGTCCTAAGCCAGGAACTAGATTTCAATTGATTTCTTTTATTGCCTTATACAAGTTTTAGGGGGGAATGGTATTTAACACCACTTTCAACAATATTTCAGCTATATCGCAGCAGTCAGTTTTATTGGTGGGGTTTTAGAGTTTGCTTGGTGGAGGAATGCTTAGTGTTGTTGTTGCTAGGTATATCTAAATAAAAATGTCACCTTCCATTGTGTAACCTTTTGCTTATATATATATATATATATACCTAGGTAAAATGGTAGTTGGTCCTGGGTCTAGAGGTCCTGGAACAAATATAAATCTACTGCTATCTACTAAAGTTGGAAATTCACACAATAATTCTGTCAAGTTGTGAAAACATTCTGTAAATAGATAAGTTGATCATGATTAAACATATGTCACAACACATGTGTATATATTTATGTATTAAAATTATTAAATTGTCAGCTACTTCTGACATATTATTTGTGTTTTTCTTTTCTTTCCAAAACTATATAAATTCTTGTTTCTGCTGTCCATTAAGCAAGATATGTAACCTGGTATACAATTTGCAAGTAGAAGTAAAGTCATGAATATAATACTGGACTACAGTGTAAACTAATGGATACAGAATTGTAAAATCAGTTATATAACTTGAAGGCAGTATAAAATCAGTTATATAACTTGAAGGTAGTATAAAATCAGTTATATAACTTGAAGGTAGTATAAAATCAGTTATATAACTTGAAAGCAGTATAAAATCAGTTATATAACTTGAAGGCAGTATAAAATCAGTTATATAACTTGAAGGTAGTATAAAATCAATTACAGTCGACTCTCGTTATCTCGAATTCGATGGGACCATGGAAAAAATTTGAGTCAACCGTAGTTCGACTCAAGAGGAGCTATGAGAAATACTGGAAGTGTAGTTTTTTTTAACGACGAAAGGGAGACAACTCGAGCGAAATTTTGAATAGCTAAAACCAGCATCGCATGTCCCGATTCTCGGAACGATTTTAAACTTATTCAATGTTTTTGCAGCTGTTTTTTTTTTCTCTGTTAAATTCTTTGAATCTTGTGGAACGACTGATAACTTCTAGATATCTTTTTTTTGTGTGTATGATTATGTTTATCTGTTTTGTTGCATTGATTCAATAAAGTGTAGAAGAAAACTATTCTCGACCGAAAATAACGCCAATTCTGAGAAATAGCGTGATTTTAAGTTGACATTACAACTGTTAATTAAGAGTAAAATTTTCTCAAAATTGAGAAATTATACATCTCCTTTAATGTAAATTAATTTCCGACAAGTAATTCAATAGATAAAACGCTTCCGTTCGACCGTTGTGTTTTTTTAATAATCATTGATGTATGCCGACCCAAGCGCACTTATTATAAATCGATAATTTTTGATTGTACACTTTTAACATGTGTTATAATATCAAGCCAATTCAAATATTATCACTAATTAATTTGACAGATTATGAAATAAACATGTGAAATAGCCTAAGGTAAAAATGTCAAAGTCAATGATCGGATGTTTCACCTGTGATCCGATTTTAATCCCAAGCTAATACACATGTTTTGACAGGTAAATTTGACTTAACAAATGTAAATAATATGGCTTTCTACATCTCGGGACCAAAACTTTTATTCGACACAACCGAAATTTCGACTCATCCGAATTCGACTCAACAGGAGTCAAATTATATATATTTATACACAACGAAATTCTGGACTTCGATAAAAATTCGACTCAACCG
>MJUT01008774.1:1072874-1090416 GCA_002080005.1 Gigantidas platifrons | reverse complement strand
GTCAAAATCTACATCACAGACGACACCGAAGGTATCTACACCTGCTCCTAAGACGACATCTACACAAAAAACGACACAGGTGACAAAATCTACACCACAGATGACACCGATTTCAACTACACCTGCTCCTAAGACGACCTCTACGCAAAAAACGACGCGGAAGATGACAAAATTTACACCACAGACGACACCGAAGGTAACAACACCTGCTCCTAAGACAACCTCTACGCAAAAAACTACACAGAAGACGACAAAATCTACACCACAGACGACACCGAAGGTAACTACACCTGCTCCTAAGCCGAATCCAAAGGCGACGACCTTTATACCAGAGGTGACACATAAGGTGATGACATCTCCAATAAAGCCGTCACAAAAATTGACAACACCTGCAGTAAGGCCGACGAAGTTAACACATTCAATGATTGTAAATCCCTATACAAGTACCATGTCAGCACAGACAAAGGTCACAACTGGTCGTGGGTCGCCATTAGGAACGACAAAACATGGTGAGTTTTCTAAATTATCCGGTAATCTGAACCAAAAATATAGCTTTCAATGTAATACCAAATTTACTACACATTAGAGGGGAC
The DNA here is from genome assembly GCA_002080005.1 of Gigantidas platifrons. Classification (NCBI taxonomy): domain Eukaryota; kingdom Metazoa; phylum Mollusca; class Bivalvia; order Mytilida; family Modiolidae; genus Gigantidas; species Gigantidas platifrons. Next base: position 1,089,823 of record MJUT01008774.1, on the reverse strand, counting down.
TATTTATTTTCGTTCCTTCTTGAAAACGTCTCATACCAGTTTGATGAGGGGGGAAAACGACATAAATCAAAAGATCTTATTTTCCAATCTCCGTGCATGTTAATTTGATATATTGTTCGTACTACATGTATATAATGCGAACTCACATTAGTATTTTCATAAACAAAACAGGGGCGGATTCATGGGGGGTGGGGGCACACCCGGCGCGCGCCCCCTCTAAACTTGGAAAAAATGTGATTTTTTTTGGCGTAAAATCGTGATTTTTCACACGAAATACCCCAAAATTTTCGCGCCTCGATCCGCTCGGCCCCATTATTTTAAGTACGCACCCCCAAACTTGAAATCCTGGATCCACCCCTGCAAAAGGTTGAGAAACAATGACATTCTATTATATGAATTCGTGTTTATCATTAGGAATTAGAACCACCTACTTATATATATGCTAGCATGCATTTTATGATTTAAAAACAAATCTGATAATATTATTCTGTATTAATTTCAGTTACATCCAAATCCATTCTTATTCTACTAGTATTTCAGTTAAAATGTATATTCAGAAACAATGTTAGGGTTAAGGTTAGGATTAGGGCTATGGTGTTTGATGCCACTTTCAACAATATTTCAGTTATACCGTAGCGGTCAGTTTTATTGGTGGAGGAAACCGGAGTACCCAGAGAAAACCACCGACCTGCCGCAAGTCACTGATAAACTTTATCACCTAATGTTGTATCGAGTACACCTCGCCTGAATGGGATTCGAACTCGCAACGTTTATGGTGATATGCACTTATTACATAGATAGTTATAAACCTACCTACCAAATTATCACGACCATGTCGGCCCCAGACACAATGTTAGATATACATGTTGTACTCGAATGGCATTACACAACTATTATTTTGTAGTGCATATGTTCTTGTTTACAAATATGATTGGTCAAAAGAAATGAAAATTACATATAATGTAAGTCTACGGAAAGCGGGTACAGTCATATGATTTTGAACGCAGATCTACATTGGTTAAATGAATTTAAAAAAACGGACTCCTAATACAGTAATATCACTATAAATAATAGTAATAGTAAATAACATCACTTCACTAAGAGAGGAGGTTTTGGTCAATAAAACTAACTTATTCCCGCCCCTTTTTTATTGAAGTGCCTGTACCAAGCCAGACAAGTTGGTGGTCATGTATTTGTGTGTTAGGGGTCAGAGGTCATGTATTTGTGTGTTAGTAATATCGATTTTGCCTCTTTCTATGGCTTTTCTTTTGGATTTTGGAGATATTTGGACAGCGTGGTATTTTTTGTTTTTCATTTCATTTTGTATTTCTTCCCCCAGAAAACACCTTGGTAACTGTTGCCGTAACAACAACATGTGTAGCTGTATTTATTGTCATTGTTATCATTGTACTGATACACTTGAAGAAGCAAGGAAAACATGAAAGGTAAGTGTTATATTTAAATGTACAAAAAATGTGAATGAGTGATTGTTGTTTAACGCCAGGCGAGAACAATGTTTCAGCTATATCGTGGCGAGGACAAATTATATTTTAATAAGATGATGTCTGTTTTGTACCAGACCAACACGCTTGGTTGGATTTTTATCGTGCTAGCTCATTGAAACAGCAGTCCGTAGGTAAAACATATATCGCTCTATCCTGATTCCGAACCAACCAATATTTGTACGTATTACTTAATGCTGTGTTCTTAGTTGAGAAGCAGCAAATTCCAATTTCTAGTCTTTGGCTTTGACTCAAACCTACGATCTACCGCACTCGAGTCGAACACGCTAAGCATTACAGCAACCTTTGGCTTGACTCAAACCTACGATCTACCGCACTCGAGTCGAACACGCTAAGCATTACAGCACCGATGCAGCTGTGCTTAATCAATTTATTATTATACTAGATTGATAAACTTAAACATATTAATATCCCATTTAAAAGACAGGACACCGTGAATTTATACATGTACCAGCTTGCAATGTCCTCCTAACATACGAGTCGATGTTGCTAGTGTTACAAGATGTACTTGACACATCTATTGTTACGGTACTTACTTATCGTGACCTTTTTGTTTATTACAGACAGATGTACTTGACACGTTTAGACCATGTTAATGACGACAGTGACGATGAACTGATAACAAACATGGAACCAATAGATGTGTTTGTCAACAGTAACGAACCTACATTTACATATGTTGGTGTCAAATCATAATAACTGACTATTCTGTAATAATCATAATAACTGACTATTCTGTAATAATCATAATAACTGACTATTCTGTAATAATCTACTAATTATGATTGTCTCTACACGTCATATTACGGAAAAGTTGTCTGTTAAATCTTCCGTAACATGCCTAATCCTATGCTGTTGATCAAATCAGATTGTGCTAATAAAAATATTTTAATATTAATTCTATAAATGCAATATTATAATATAATAACATTCACTGTTAATGTATACATCTAGAATATACAATTACTTGTATTAAAGACCCCCTACGTATATCGACTTCCTTTGAAATCGTACTTTTAGTCCTCCCATGCACTTGACGCTTTTAAGCGACGATAGCTCGCTGCTAGGAAAAGTATGAAGATACCAAAGGGGGTAATCAGAATCCGTAAATCGAAAGACAGACATCAGTTTCAACACAATGCCCAAAAGAATATGGACAAAGGGACAAACAGCGATCTACAAAACACTACATAGAAAACCAGAGATCAAGCAACACGAACCCCACTAACTAAAAACTGGGGTAGAACTGGAATGCTCCGGAAGGGTCAGCAATTCCTGCTCCACTAGTGACACCTGTCGTGTAGCTCCAGTTACAAACCAGGTGATAAGTAATGAATGTGGAAAGGACCAGGAAGTGCTTACGACAAGTGGAAGATATCCGTGGTCATTTGTGACACAGATATTCCGTACCTGTTAACAAAGTCATGGTGGCGACCGTAACACTTTCGAAGTGATGACTTCAACGTCAGAATTTGAGAAAAGGGAACCAATTTCCACAAGTATCTAATTGATGATTATTATTTTTTAAATGATACTATTTGTTTAGATATTGGCCTGCTGCCCTTCCGTTCATGTGATCAGCCATACTGTTGGCTTTCGGAATTAGTTCATACCTCATTCGATTTATAAAATCAGAGGATTTATCGACAGCAATTATATCGTAAATACCTGCATAGGATAGATTCTATCTATCTGTTGGATAGACAATACATGTATATATTAAACATAGGGCGGACAGTGTACGTGTAATCTACACTAATGACGAGTGGTATTCATAGTTAACTTTTTATGGATGATGCTGATTGAATACAATTACTTTTCTCTATAAATACTCTTTCACTTTATTTAGTACTAGTTTATCAACATGTTGTCACATTGAATGCCGATTGTGGAGTGCAGACATATTTCTGAAATCAATTATTACTACTAGTAGTTCTAATGGGAAATCGCTCTTCTTTGCAAGCATATGTATTGTGTTGAATTATTTGAGATGTGATGTTTCGCTTTGTGGATATTGGTGGAATTGTTGACCATCACCATTTAAACTTTCCTTTCATATAATGACCATGTAAATGATAGGGTGTTTAATGCCACTTTCAACATTATTTCAGTTATATCGTGGAGGTTAGTTTTATTGGTGGAAAAAACACAGAGTAAGAGGAGAAACCATTTCGCCAGTCACCGATAAACTTCATTACATAATGTTGTATCGAATGCACCTCGCCAAGTGCGGGATTCAAACTCACCAGTTCCATAGGTAGTTGTAAATCCATCTACCATATGATAACGATCACGATGGTCCCAGTAAACCAGAGGCTCTCGAGAGCCTGTATGTTCACCTGGCTATAAATAGAAACAATTGGTCCTATACAAAAATTATGTCCTGCAGTGGTAGTCATCTTGGAATTCCGATCAACATAAAAAACACAGTTTGTAAAGGGCCTTCCAATGATTGATGCACAGTTTAGGTTCAATCAGTGCAATATCTTCAGAGAAGAACATATTTCTGTATTTTCCCCATATGGTCCTGTGTTAATACTATGACCTGTGGTGGCAGCCATCTTGAATTTCGGATCGGTATTAAGAACCCAAACTTTTTAGAGGACCTTCAAATGATTATTCTTGGGAAATTTGGTTTCAATTGTCCATGTGATTTAAGAGAATCATTTTGAGACACTTTTCCCATAGGATCAAATGTTAAACTAAGTCCTGCTGTAGCCGCCATCTTCCATTTTATATCGGAACAAAAAACCTAGTTTGTAGAGGACCATCCAATGAACATTCATGTACAGTTTAGCTTTAATCATATTTGTAGTTACTGAGAAGAAGCAAGGAATTATATAAATCCTTGGAAGAAGGCATTTGAACATTTTCCCATAGGGTCCAATGTTAATCTATGTCCTGCGGTGGTGGCCATCTTGTATTTCCGATCGGCATGAAAAACAGAACTTTGTAGAGGACCTTCCAATGATCATTCCTGGGTAGTTTGGTTTCAATTGTCCAAGTGGTTTCAGAGAAGTGTTTTGAAATATTTTTCCCATAGGGTCCAATGTTAAACTAAGTCCTGCCGTAGCCGCCATTTTGAATTTTATATCGGAACAAAAAAACCTAAAGTTTGTAGAGGACTATCCAATGAACATTCATGTACAGTTTGGCTTTAATCATTTGTAATTTCTGAGAAGAAGGCATTTGAACATTTTCCCATAGGTGCCAATGTTAATCTATGTCCTGTGGTGGTGTCCATCTTGGATTTCCGATCAACATAAAAAACAGATATTTTGTAGAGGACCTTCCAATGATCATTCCTGGGCAGTTTGGTTTCAATTGTCCAAGTGGTTTCAGAGAAGAAGCATTTTAAAACATTTTTCCCATAGGGTCCAAAGTTAAACTAATTCCTGCCGTAGCCACCATTTTGAATTTCATATCGGAACAAAACACCTAAAGTTTGTAGAGGACCATCCAATGAACATTCATGTACAGTTTGGCCTTAATCATATTTGTAGTTTCTGAGAAGGCATTCGAACATTTTCCTATAGGGTCCAATGTTAATCTATGTCCTGTGGTGGCATCCATCTTGGATTTCCGATCAACATAAAAAACAGAAACTTGGTAAAGGACATTCCAATGATCATTCATTACAGTTTGGGTTCAGTCAGTTCATTAGTTTCAGAGAAGAAGATCTTTGAAATTTCAGCCAATCAGAGCACATTATTGGCCCTGGCAGCCATGTTGAATATCTGACTGGAACGAAAAACAGAAACTTTGTAGAGGACCATCCAAGGAACATTCCTGCTAAGCTTGGTTCCAATTGGCCCAGTGGTTTCAGAGAAGAAGCTTGAAATGTGAAAAGTTTACAGACGACGGACGCCAAGTGATGGCAATAATTCACATGGACCTTTGGTCCAGGTGAACTAATGAGGACATGATGATGGCTGCAATACACAGAGCATGAGAAGTTTTCCCTTTAAAGTACCTAATCTTTCTTCCAGAACTTTTATGGGAGTTCTTGTTTTCCATATCTTTTTTTGCATTCATATTTTTGTCTCACTGATGTTGTTTTGTGATTTTTCAGTACTCTTAATCTCTACATTATATTATACCTTTGTCCTATGGCATATCATAAAGAAACACAGACGAATGATTAATTTTATTTCATACTTAATGTAGAATATAAATATGATAAAATCATTTCAGACAATCAGCAAACAATAGAAACCATTTCTAAGATTTAAACAAGTTTTCTAGTTTTATTTTTTGACAAAGCTACATTTTTTTTATCCAGTTCATTGACATTGTAAGTATCATAATCTTCTATTGAAATAAAGGGCTACCTCGAGTGCAGCATGATATAGTCAGCAAGGGTTTCGTTCTGCACCAGTCTTACTGCAATCAAATTTAACTTGAAAATCATAAATGGAAAAGGAAAATTGTGGCATACTATCAGAAGACCTGGTCACAATAAATTGAAAGAAATCCAGATGCCCTCAAGAGGTTGTATCTCTCACATGACTTGTATAGACAATAAACAAAAAAATCTAAAATTCTTCATCAGATGGTCAGGGTTTGGTTGGTTTATGGTCTTTAATGCCACTTTCAACAATATTTCAGTTATATCGTGGCAGTTTTTTATTGGTGGAGAAAACCGGATTACCCGGAGAAAACCACTGACAAGTCGCAAGTCACTGACAAACTACCACATAAGGTTGTATTAAGTACACCTCGCGAAGAACGGGGTTCAAACTCACAACTATTAGTGGTGATAGGTACTGGTTGCATAGGTAGTTGTAAATCCAACTATCATACGATCCCGACCACAACAGCCCCCTATATATTTCCCATAGGGTCCTATGTTAAATTAAGTTTTGTGGTGGCAGCCATCTTTTATTTTTGATTGAACTAGTAGAGAACCATCCAATTAATATTCTTACAATATTAAATTTAATCCAAACAAATTCTGTGAAGATTATTGAAATTTCAGCTAATCAGAAAACATGACAGTGTGGTATTTTTTTGTTTTTGCAAGATGGACAGACAGATGGATGCCAAGTGATGGCAAAAGCTCACTTGACCGTTTGGGTCAGGTGAGATAAAGAACACAATAAAATTAGAGGAAAAACAAAAATTGTGTATACCTTCCAAAGAAGTGAATTTTCAGAAAAAGAGTCCCTTTGAGCCACTTTTCGAAATATATTTCCTTTTCTTTATTGACTTGTAAAGATAAGCATTTGCAACACAATGCATTAAAATTGAATTAAAAATTAGAAAGCTCAAATGTTAGAATATGACACTATTTGACCCCTTTCGGTTGACTTTATGTTGGCAACCACAAGAATCAGAGGAAATCCATAGAAAATCAATAAAAGAATAACTATGTCAAAATTGGATGCACAATAAAAATGTTGTATAACTCCACATGTGATATTACGGTCCCTTTTAACCTCCTTTCCAAAGTAAATATGTAATTTTCTTTTTTGATACATAAATAATGTATTAAGATAAACTTACTTGAAAAAAAAATTCAATAAAAACTGAATATATAAAAAAAAAAAAAATTAATTTGAAAAATGGCACCAAAATAAACCATCATCAAAAGCAGATGAACAATAAATGCGCCACATACAAAATACAAAAAAACAACCTTTTTAAAGCATTGGCATCTTGTTTGTAAACGGGTGCTACAATCCACAAATCAACCCCATTGTTTCTTCCGTGCCAAGGTTCATTGTTTTAAAAATTCATCAAGATTGGTCAGCTAGTAGAATCACAGAAACCATCGTGTCTACCGACGGACAACGAAAGACCCATTACATTATACCACCGCAATATTTTCGCAGTCATGTAAAAATCCATTTAAGCATAGAAATGGCCAGGTTGCAAAGATGTTCAAATAGATTAAATGTGACAATGACAAAATCAGAAAGTGCAAGTTTTCAAAGCTGTTTCATAATGTCATGAGCGTATCTTTAAAATATGAGCACTAACAGTCTGCAAGATCTGCATTAAACTATGGAAGGAGTTGATTGCACAAAATAGGGACCATCTGCATACTATTTTTGTTGTTGAAAATGACAGAGTTTCAAAATATGGAAATAATATGACCTTTTTTTTTTTAGAATAGATCCATGTAATGTATATATCCTCAATATGTATGCAAACATTCAGTGCAAAGTTTAAAAAATCAGCAATTAAAACAATGGAAACAGTTGATTACACAAAACCAAAGTCTGATCTGGACCTATGTTGATGCACAATACTGACAATATTTTGGGAAAAGGTTGTATATTATATATATATATAGGTGTATAATATGTATAAAATATCTGTAATACAGATGAACAGTATGGTTAATCATTGGAGTTACAGATTACATGCAATTCAGGGAAATGATTATGGATTACACATTAATTTGAATGAAGTTCAACGAAAACTGTTGCTGTAACAGTTTACACAAACCCTTTCAGTGTTTTGGCCAGAAGGAAATAAAAGAGAGTGATCCTGAATCAGCTGCCGACAATGCAGGTAACAATATAGGGGTTAGGGTTAGTGTTTAACCCCCACTTTCAACAATATTTCAGTTATATCATGGCTGTCAATTTTATTGGTGGAGGAAACCGGAGTACCCGGAGAAAACCACAACAATATAGGTACCATCTATAGAAAATCTTGTTGAAAATGTCATAGCTAAAATAGTCATAATTTCTGTAATATTTGATTATCATCATAAAAATTCACATGCACACCTTCGATATGTGCATAGGTTAAAAGTCATTTGGTTGTATATTGTAAGAGCAGTTTCTACCCTTTTCTAATTTGCCCACCATTTCAACATACTACATAACCTGATATGCAACTTGTACAACCTGACCAAATATAGGTTAAACAGTATTGGTTGACAATTAACAAACCTATTGAACCACTCTTCTGAAAAACCTCAAACGTTCAAACAGAAGTGGCAACAATAGAAGTTTGACCGTTTTATATTGTTAATCTACAATTTAACAATGCTAAATGTCATATATAATCAAGTAGTATAGATAATATAGTAATCAAACAGTGACCACATTTGTAAAATAAAGCCAAAATAATTTATAAAAACCTGAGGCCCTATGGAGTCTGTAATCAATGACCAAGTTAGAGAATTTCTTTTGTGATATACTACCATCTAACAACATCTTGTTTGGGGTCATGTAACCTTCATTTTATCTTTGACCTTCCAATCATATGCAAGACAGTTAAATACATTGACCAAATGTAGAACAGCTCTATGCATGTACTTGGTTTTAATACCTTTATAATAAGTAGGCCGATCGCTGATTGGTCGGTTGAAAATATGTACCCCGACACTACCCCCATCCGGGATGTCATTGGATATTAGCATATCACCATAAGATACAACAAACACCTAATTTTAATTAGATTGAGTTAAGTTTTATTTGACTTTTGTTTTCGGAATAGAAGATTAAAATATCAAAAGTCAACAATGGTGACGGGTTCAGCATGATGATAAAAGTTGTAACAATTGTAATTATTCAAACATGATTTACAGCAACTTATATAAAAATTACCATCTGAACTAATATTTTAAAAGTTTTTTTTAACGATATCTATATCCAAGTAATTTTAAAATTTAAAATGTTTTTAACAAAAAATATAATATTTACTACATTTAAAATATATATATAAAAAAAATCTACACAACCTATATTGTAAAATATCTGTTAAATATGTGTTATAATCCATGGGCAAGAGTTTGACTTAAAATAGTCTGATCAGGGTTTGACACTTACTAAAAAGGTGCTATGCCGACACGTAATGTTAGCAATATATGCAACACAAATTGTGTTGTAAAAAAATCCTTATTATTTGGCCAGGATTTCTTGTGTTAAAACACAAACGTATCAGTAAAATTTTAATTCTGCATGAAAAGTGGACAAATAAATTGAGACATTACAAACTAACGCATTTTCAGTTGTTTCAAACTCTAGTTTAAATTACATAAAAGATTTAAACTATAAAAAGTTATCATTTTGGGTGCTTGTCGCTTTTGGCTCCCTTTGACCCATTTTATTGCCATAAGAACTATGTTTGAAAATGACAGACATGAAATTCTAGTAGCTCAGATGAGCTAAAAATGCATCAAACTTTTCTAGCTGTATTAATATGATGATATCCAGAGAGATCATTTGCATTTGCCTAAAAAATTGGAGATAAATAACAGAATGTGATTGTTAAAATATTGAGTCAGTCCAGTTGCCATGGAAATAAAATGAAATAATTTGTTGCTATATTTAAGATATTATTATTCTTTATATTTCAATGAATATATACATTACAAATAACATAGTCCAAATGGATGGCAATATGACATTGATAGGGACGAGTCTCAACATACATATTAGTGTCAAACCCTGCTAGTTGTGTTGTCTGTCTTTTGTTCTTGTAAACTATAAATTAATGACCTATATATAGAAGAACGTGAGTTTTGAAGGTCAAGACAGACATTATTGTCCTACCAGACAGTATCTCGCCAAGTCTGATAGGAGGAGCTGTGATACTAGTGATAATGTATGTCAAGACTTCAAAACTGATGTTATTGTTTTTATCTATATAAATCGTGATAATGTGACGTCACACTGAATGATATTTTACAGTATCAGAGTCACTAAGTTGAAACTGACAATATCACTCTGTGAGATCAAATGGGGAAATGTTACATTTAACGATAACTAATAGTACAACATTCTATGTGGTCGATACAAATATTATTTAATCAATAAGAGCTGATTTTCTGAAGTGATTTTACATAATTTGTAATCAAGTAATGGTTTTATTGACAATTGATTATAATAAAATGATTTATCTATGAATACACAAACATTTTTACTCTGTATTTTATCAATATTGACTAATAGGATGTTTATCTGTATAGTAAAAAAAATACAATTATCAGTTCAAGATTTCAGGAATAGGCTTGAATCCATTTTAAATTATTCTACAAAAAAATCGTCTTTTTTTATTCAAATAGACCATTTACACATTAATGACTTGATTCTAGAAATATATTTTTCTTACGGAAGTTACTTCCCTTGTGGAAGGCAAAATGGTAGAGTAACAGGAAGCACAAAATATTTGAATATAATTTTTCTAATAATATGTAAATATTTGAAACTTTTGTAAAATATCATATGATAATTTTATTGCAAACAGAAAATTGAAAAGTCGTTACATTAAAAAATTTGTACAGATTATGAACAAAATGTATATTATTTCCATTGAACTCTGCATGAAAGGGGATCTTTTAGTTGCATTAAAGGGAAACAACTCTCAAGAAAATGTATAAAAAAGCAACAACAAAAAATCATCAAGTTGTAAAGGTGCAATTAGTTTATTCCATTTTCTTATCAACCAAATTTGAATAAAAATCTGAACATAAGCCTCAAGTAATATTGAATAAGAGTAGTAAACATGATTATGCAAAAATAAAGGGTTAAATAGTTACAAAAAATACCAATATCAGTCATCGACTTTAGCAGTGGTCCGGTGGCCCACGGCCAGTGAAAATTTATTCGGACCAGTGACTTTTGCCAAATTTTTTCAATAGAATCTACATAAATATTCTAATTTTTAAAGTTTTCGGGCCAGTAAATTCAAAAGTCTAATTTCGAAGAATGCAATATTATATCTAAAAGTCGTATAAGAGGCTTATTCATAAATACTCACATGCTTACAAAAAAAAACAAGATTGTCACATTAGCTTTTATCAAAAATCCTGCATTACTATTTTCTAGTATAGCATATTTTTATTTTATCTAATATTAATTCCAAGAGACTTGATCCTAATAGAACTTAGGACATCGATCTTTCAGCTATTCCCATTCCTGGTTCTTGAACGTTTCCCTATTGCAACATGTTTAAAATTGAACACACAAGACCCACAACCCCATCGACATTGGGACCTTAATTTGTGCAAATTTGAATCTGCACTATCACAATTACATTTCCTGTTTTATTTTTTATAGAAAATGATCTTCCTTATAGCAGTCAATGTTAATAGTTGGATCCCAGCGTTCAGGCCCCACAGACACTGTGGCCTTCGTTCGTAAAAATATCTGATACTGACCATAAAGCTTAATGTTAAATAAAAATAATAATTAACACAGAAGGACAGGTATATTAATAATAGTCCACCAAAATTCAGAATAATATCAAGTGTTCTAGAATGAATACAATGCAATATTTCTTACATAAAAATGAAAATATATTGGACCCAATAATAATGATCACAATGATAAAAATGATATAAAATTTGTATGAAATAACAACCATTGGGTTTATTTCCCTATAATAGATGAAACAAGGAAAATAAGCCTAACAACCTTTAACAAAATAAGCATCTATGTATGTGTCTCCTTAAGATTAAAAGTTAGTCCTGCTAAATGTCACATACATAGATGTATCTATGTACACACTGGTGCTTAATATATACATTAGGGTTTATATAAAATAGGTAAAGCACCGTAATATGCAAATAAAAAAAAATCACAGACATCTTCCCAAAAACTACAACACTTTCTTCTATATAAAATCTGAAAAAATACTCCTCGAAACCCTGGTAGCAAAACATAGTTGTAGATATTAATGGTGGATGCGATTACATTTTTCACCATCAATAATAATATTAGTCGCTGAAGTACTTCCTACAGACAACATAGGTTGCCTGATACGATTATAGTACCTAAATGTTAATGTTCACATTTAAGGCTAATCAGCTACTTCCTAAATCAGCAACGGCTTTAAAAGTATAAATAGCTATTTTTCATCGACAGTAATGACTGCCAAACAAATAATTGCTAGGTTACTAAAAGTCCATTATGGAAAGTCAACTACATGTACATAGACCCTAAATCTTAGATATGGAAGTATTATTTGTAAATGGCTGCTATACCAATCAGATTTGTAGACATTGATATGTACATAAGCACAAATAAATGCACCGTTTGAGGTATGGGATTAGTGAAAACAAATTAAACCTTGGCTGAAAACGGATTGTTTTGTTTTGTTGTGGTAGACTTTGCTGCCCATGCGACATCAAAAGGATCCACATTTTGTGTTGTTGATGACCAAGCACTGCCATTTTGATGAAAACTTCGTTGTTCCATCAGTGTGGATTTATTATATTGCCGTGGAAATCCTGCTAGTTCTCCACTATCTATGGAATGGCTACGTACATGATGTTGTACCCTGGGAGGAGGTTGTGGTACACCGTTTGTCACAGATCCATGAGGCACAGTAAAGGGGTTTGTAGAAGTTTGTGGGGGCCAACTAGGGGCCCATGGATTTGTTTGTGGTGGTTGTGACAATGATGCTGGTTGTTTTGTAAAAGCTGAAATAATAAATGTACATTAGTTAAGAATCATAATGCCCAATTTTTACATCAGTAAATACATATAATGTTTGATATTAATACATAACCCAGAGCTTTTATCTATGCAAGCTTGAATTCATATACCGTAAACTCAGAATTTTTTTTAGAAGTTTTTTTTTAAATTAATGAGAAAATCTCACCCAGACGAAAATCACAATAATTAAATCTCACACAAGTACTCTTTTTTTTGTACTTCGTATTTGTCAACCTTTGATTGTATATTTATTTAGATAAGTATGATAGGTATGATGTCTTTTTATATGAGATTTATTTGGATGAGGCTAAGAAACAGGGGTACTGTGAGGCTCTGCCGAGCAGTCCCCCTGTTTCGCGCAGAATCCAAATAAATCTCATATAAAAAGACATCATACCTATATTGTTTTTATACTGCAATTTCTGAATTTCTTGAAAGGATTTAGCAGAAATATCTTGCTCTTTTTTGTAACATGAAGTATAGAGGTTATACTTTACTAAGCAAGTAAAAATATTACAAAATATAATGTGTGAAAATTTTGTGTTAATGTTGAACATCTGGAACCAAGACTGTATTATTCCTCATCATAAGTAAAAATCAAATTTTTATCTGAAAGTTTATATCCTTTTTACACTTGTGTGTTTTGGGAAAAAAAAGAAGAATATACATCACTGATGATGGGTGTTTGGAAATGGTATTTTCAGCACCCCCACATTAACATGACTAAATATTTGATTGTACAATGTTTGTGGGTTCGTATAGTATCACAGACTTGATTGATTGAGACTTGTGTATTCAGTTTGAGCTTCATTTTTTTTCTTTCACCTGAGGCATGCTTCACTCAACATGTGAGTAATATTTGGTCATGGAATTTTCTATAGCCCCTTATGATACTCCAGACTCACCTTTGTCTGAAATATTTTGTTGTGGTATATTTAGTTACAGCTATAGCATTGCAGCTGTGAAAAATTTGGTTATAGTAGTACATGCATTTTCTGGAACATCCTGGCTCACTTGTATGTGAATTAGTGTGGTATTTTCAGGATTTCCATATGGTAAACTTACACACCATTACAATGTATGCAGAGTATCTATACATGTTATCCCTGCTAGGAACCTGGAGTAATTTGAGGAGTATTTGTATGTCTTGACCTACTCTTTGTTAATGCCTACTAAAGACATCTGTACTCACCTAGCCTGGGTGTGGGGTATTTTGTGAGTACTCTTTCTCCATCCCTTACCTTCATGTTTTGTGGAGTATTTTTATGTCTTGACATACTCTTTGTGAATGCCTACTAAAGACATCTGTACTCACCTAGCCTGGGTGTGGGGTATTTTGTGAGTACTCTTTCTCCATCCTTTACCTTCCTGTTTTGTGGAGTATTTTTATGTCTTGACATACTCTTTGTGAATGCCTACTAAAGACATCTGTACTCACCTAGCCTGGGTGTGGGGTATTTTGTGAGTACTCTTTCTCCATCCTTTACCTTCCTGTTTTGACCTACTCTTTGTGAATGCCTACTAAAGACATCTGTACTCATCTAGCCTGGGTGTGGGGTATTTTGTGAGTACTCTCTCCATCCTTTACCTTCCTGTTTTGTGGAGTATTTTTTATGTTTTGACCTACTCTTTGTGAATGCCTACTAAAGACATCTGTACTCATCTAGCCTGGATGTGGGGTATTTTGTGAGTACTCTTTCTCCATCCTTTACCTTCCTGTTTTGTGGAGTATTTTTTATGTTTTGACCTACTCTTTGTGAATGCCTACTAAAGACATCTGTACTCATCTAGCCTGGGTGTGGGGTATTTTGTGAGCACCCTTTTTGCATCCCTTGATGTACCTTCATGTTTTGTGGTTTCTCTGACTTACTGTTGTATGAAGTACTTGGCTTTGAAGTAGAGTAATTTATGGTTTCCATTATGAACTCCTTGACTTCACATGCATGTGGGGTATTGTGTTGTCTCCTTCTATGGAGGGGCTGTTGTGGTCGTAATTGTATGGTAGTTGGATTTATAACTACCTATGCAATCAGTGCCTATCACCACTAATGTTGTGAGTTCGAATCCCCTCGGGCGAGGTGTACTCGATATACCATTATGTGATATAGTTTGTCAGTGACTTGCGGCAGGTCTGTGGTTTTCTACGGGAACTCCAGTTTCCTCCACCAATAAAACTGACCACCATGACATAACTGAAATATTGTTGAAAGTGGCATTAAACACCATAAACCTACTATGGCCAACCTAACTTGTCCTTAAAGGCGAATTTGCAGTAGTGCCTACCGACACAATTTGTGGGCAGAGCTTATCATCAAAAATTTCCGTTGATATGAACAGCATATTTATGAAACTGTATGTCACATGACCTAAAGGTCACATACCTCAGAAATTTTAATTTTCTAAGTGATTTTTGTAGTTTTTAGACTGATGAAGAATATTATTTTTAATAAGACTAAAAGTTTCATAGGGAGGAACACTAGTGACCATGCCTGTCAAATATTTTGCTCCAAAGGTAACTGTGAAACTATATATCATTGATTGTTCCTCCTCGAGATAACCGTGGTCAAAATAATGAACAATCTGAATGTTTGCTCCACCCACAGCTATTTATACCCACGGTCCCGGTTTAAGATGAATTACTTTGGTAGCAGCCTACATGGCTGAAAGACTTACCTGTATGTGGAGTATTTGGTTGTGGTGTTTTCTGGAATGCAGGTGAAGTGTGGTTTGATTGAGATGATTGAAAACTGGAAAATGGATCATCTTTACTAAGAGCAGTTAACCCTTGTGATAGTTGCTGACAAAGTTTAGATATTGATTCCTCCTGTTCTTTTGTTGGTGACATTTCTTGTATAGGTTCATTGACGCCTGAAAATAATTTGAAAAAAAAAAAAAACATTATTCATTACAACTTAACATGTGACATTATCAATAACTTTCCTTCTTTCACAATTTCCTTGCAGTCGTATAAAGATGGTAAATCATCCCTACAGAAGAATCAGATTCTTCTTGTGATTACAAGGTCTTCTTTAGTCTTCAGTCATCCATTTTGTAAACAAGAAAAGACGCTAATTTCCCATACTCAAGAGAAAGGTTCTTCTTTGACTTTATCAGCAAATTGGACATTTTCCCAGTGATGTGTGCTGTTGATAAAGTCTGGATTAATGACCTTGATCCACAAAAATATTAGGTCAGTTCATAACTCATGCATCAGTCAGTCTGATGTCAAAAACATTATGACGTCACCGATAAAAACAATAACATCAGTTTTGGTGGCATCATTGCGATACTGGTGATAATGTCTGTCTTGACCTTCAAAACTATCGTTATTCTATATTTATCTGAATATTTAAGTAAATATTTAAGAACATAGGTATAACCATTTTAATATTGTGCATATAATGATTATATTTTTTCTCATTTTTAAAATCTTCAAAATATCTCTGACCCATTTTCATTTCCTCAAAATTAGAAACATAGAATATTGAAAGTGGAAATGTATGTTACACATACCAGCACCCGGATGTCTAGGGGGAGAGTTGTCAGATACTGCATTTTGTCTCTGTAATGTAGATGGCAGATCATTCAGACGTAATGATGTTGTTCGTTTAAATGGTGATGATTCTTGTAACTTTTCAAATCCTCTAAATGAACCTTGTCTAAATAACATATCATTTGTAGCTTTCGGTCGCTGAACAGCAAATGGATTATCTACCCTTTTGACAGGAACAGGATCTATAAATAAATATAAATACAATGAACCTGCAATTCTGATTGGAAAATTAAGTAATATAAAGTGACTCAATTATCCTCCTCAGAACCTTCATACACAATATTGACCTGTTGATAAGACTTAAAATTATTTTATATCAAATATAAACCTTATCAGCACATTGTAATCAATGAAGGAAATAAAACTAGAACTGTCCGCATAGCGGGACTAATACCCCCCACTCCACTCTGACTGTGTCCAAGATTATTGAAAACTAAGTCTACACGGAAAATATATTATTTGTCAAATTATAAT
>MJUT01008774.1:1037914-1070088 GCA_002080005.1 Gigantidas platifrons | reverse complement strand
ATTCTGTTTGAAATATTTCCCAGAAAACCTTGGGGTTCTTTTTGGACAAAATTCACTATGGTTGCTATTGTGGAGATGACTGGACTCAAAATTAACTATAGTAAGCGGATAAAATGCAAGTTGAAATTTCCATATTCCTTAATTTTGCTAGTATTTACAAATACTATTGGCAGAATTTTGCTAGGTGTAAAAATTATGTTCAGAATTGAATTTGAACAATATGACAAACATATTGTAAACTTGCATTCTTGTCTAGGCATATATATAACATTAACAATATTTTTGCAATAAATGTTAAGTTATATTAAAAGCCTGAGTATCTATATTGACCCTATGTAAAGTCAAGAAATATACGAACAACCACTCTTGTTCGAGATTTCGAAAATAATATCTTGTTAATTTCTAGATTATGTCCTTAATAACCAAACGTCAACATACCAGCAATAATAGCACTTTGTGGGTCAACAATTTTATCTGTAAGTGTGGTCTGACGGAAAGAACCCATCCGTGTAAAACTTGTTTTATCATTGCTATATGTCACTGTAACAGTTTGAACGACATCTTTGTCTCTCTTCTGTTTGCGTTCTAAACAAATAGCAAATGCACATCCTACAGCATGACTTAGTCTTTCTCCCTGAAAAAACATGAAATATATTTATACTTATTTGTACATGGTATTGATAAAACTATAAATAGATAATTCTGAATATGTCAATCTATAAATAGATACATGTGTAATTCAGAATGTCAAACTATAAATAGACAATTTTTAATATGGCAAACTATAAATAGACATTTTTGAATATGTCAAACTATAAATAGACCATTCTGAATATGTCAAAGTTCAAACTATAAACAGATCATTCTAAATATGTCAAATTATAAACATAGATCATTCTGAACATGTTAAACTATAAACACTAAAACAGACAATTCGGAATACGTCAAACTATAAATAGATAATTCTGAATATGTCAAACTATAAATAGATAATTCTGAATATGTCAATCTATAAACATAGATCATTTTTAACATGTTAAAACTATAAATAGACAATTCTGAATATGTCAAACTATAAACAGATAAATCTGAATATGTCAAACTATAAATAGATAATTCTGAATATGTCAATCTAGAAACATAGATCATTCTGAACATGTCAAACCATAAATAGACAATTCTGAATATGTCAATCTATGAATAGACAATTCTTAATATGTCAATCTATAAATAGATAATTCTGAATATGTCAATATAAAAATAGATAATTCTAAATATGTCAAACTAAAAATAGATAATTCTAAATATGTCAAACTATAAATGAACAATTCTGAATATGTCAATCTATAAATAGACAATTCTGAATATGTCAAACTATAAATAGACAATTCTGAATATGTCAAACTATAAATACATAATTCTTAATATGTCTTTAAACAACTGAAAATAAAGGAGAGGTAACCTATGCCTTCCATATTGAAAATTTCTTTCAGAAATAAAATAAAGATTAGCCATACATGTACAACAATATAAAAGAAAAGTATTTTCTCTAGTCAATAATTGCTTTAATCACAAACCCTTTCACACTAAGTCTAGCATGTTTACATGTACTAGAAAGCGTGCAGATATATCAAGCTAGAAGTGTTAATATAATAATGGTGTCGGAGGATTGAATTAAATATTTTGATACATTGTAGTAAAAAAATTACAGTGTCTAAATCAGCATGTTATGCCTATACCATTACCTATTGTCTCATCCGTTTATTAAACTGGTAACTAAGTAAAAATATGCATACAGTTCCCTTGATCAACCCATTTCAGATATTGCTCAGCCAATTATTCAATTTGTAACACTACATGCAATGAGGATTTCAAATTTTCAGCTAGACTTAATCAAAAATTCAAGTCTAGAATCCAAAAGTGTGTGCTAAATGCTGGTAAACTGATACAATGGGAGAAATTTTGAGTGACTGTTTGACTGAGTTAGTCAGGTGACCACTTATCAGAACATGAAAATACAGTATGGGATGGTTTAAAAGTGACCATTTACAGCAGGTGACCATTAGGAGCAAGTTTGTTAAGCTTGGATTCAATCAAGTTTTTAGTTTCAGAGAATTTTTTTTTTCATTTTCTCATTGGGTCCTATTAAAAAAAACTTTTCTATGGAGGCAGTCATCTTGCATTTCTAATTCACACAAAAAATAGATATTTGGTAAAAATGACTATTCAAGGAACATACTACTCAAGATTGCTATCTTAATATAAATGCTTCATTAATTTCAGATAAGAATTATTTAAAAATATTTTTCAAAGAATCTGAGTCGTATATGTAAGATGTCCACCATCGTTGGACAAATTGAACACATGACTCAGAATCTTTGAAAAATATTCTGAGTCATATGTTCAATTTGTCCAGCAGTGGTGGACATCCTGCATGTCTAATCCACACAAAAATCAGTTATCTTGGTAGATGGCTATTAATTTTTAACAAAACATTTCAGATACGGATGCTGTCAAAAATTGTTCCAATATTAGAATAATTCTAAAATATTCTTTCATGGGGTTATTTTCCTGCACCAGCAGCAATCTTGGATTTCGGACTAACCATAACATTTTTTGTCTTTTATTTTTAAATGAAAACATATCTAACTGTTTCCAACTGATATACATCGTACATGACAATATAAATATACAATTATAATATACAACTGCTTATATAAATCTGTTTCCATATGCTACACTATATTTTATTGTTGTATAGAAATTATTTTTTTTTGTAAGTAATAAAGATAAAAATAACCTTCTATTGTTTGTCATTAACACATAATGGAGAAAAAAAAACATACCGGTACAATAATCACAGAAAAAGTTCAAACTTAAGTATACATAGATATTTTATTAACTATGAAAAAGATATATGTTCCCACCATGATATAGCAGAAAAATTGCTCATTTGGAGTTAAATAACAATCATTCAAACTGATATATAATCTTGATTTGTTGGTTTGTAATCAGTACAAATGAACTCTAATATGAATTTATGCATTAGAAAAATACATATAAAAGTACACCTCCAGATGGGCAAGACTTGTGGTCATAACTATGACGGCAATATGCACTTATTGCATACATAGATGTAAAATGATCGTGATCATGACAGACCCTAGGAAGAGCAAAGTTCTGCAGTATAACCTATAGCATGACCAATCTACAACGTAGTTAACTGGTCAGGTTGCAGCACTGTAAATCCATTTGATTGTCAGTGAGAGCATGTATATAATACAACTCACATTTTATAATACATATGGTGTAAATGATTTCCCTTTTTTAGTTGAAAATGTAGCAGTTTTGGCCATTTAAAGAAATATTTTCTGTAACAACATTGACTGCCAGATACAATTTTAAAAGGGACCAACTGAGGACCATCCCTGAAAGGTTTGGTTAAAGATGGCTCAGTGCAGATTCAGTTTCATATGATATATTTGGTAAAAATCAGCATTATTGCCATATTTTTGTCAAATACCGACAGATGGACAGATGACGGCTGCCAAAGGAAGACGACAACAACCACATACATGTACTTATAACATAAAACAAACACACAATTTCTGCAGTTATATAAAAAATTTACCAGTACGCAAAATGTATATAGAAAGATAATAACAATTTTCAAGTAATTTAAGATAATAAACATAGATTTTAATTGTATTTTAAAAACAAAGATAGGTGTTATACATTCTGTTTGAGCGATCAGTGAAGATGAAAGAACTCTCCCACTCTGAAGATTCTAAATTTACGATGAAATGAAATCCGATTATAAAATAACAAATCAGCCTGCTCCAAAACATGTTAGTAGTAATAATACATGCTTTAGTTACTAGCAGTAGGCATGCATATATAAACTCTGGAATATATTACTCACAGAACGTCTATTTTTGTGTCTGCCCCTGAAGAACTTAAAGAAAAATAAGCATAAAATACCTACTGCATTCATTTATTATAAACTTAAGCACTCGAGGAAGCTCTCTCATACTAATCTTCATGAATCATTGTTAATAATTAAATAGCATATACATCACAATTATCAGCTGTTAGAGTAACATATACAAACAGTCTGTAAACAAATCAATTATATAACTTCTGAAATAATTCAGATTAATTCAAGACACGTTATTGAAACATTTAAAAACAATATATTCAATCACACAAAATGCATGGTCCACAACATTTAGATGCAACCAGGGCTCTCACTAATTTGAAATTAGAGGAAGAAGTGACTAACAGAGCAAACAAGACATCAGAAAAAGCAATACTTGTTGGAAAAGCTATTTACATTTAAAGTAACTCTGTCCAAATTTAATAAATAGCTTTAAAGAGGTTCGTCCATTTTTTTCCTTGTGTTTTGGATAAAATTGTCTATAAAGTCCATCTTGTTAGTCAAAAATATTTTTTCTTTCAAACTTATTATATGCCTGTGAATTCTCATATGTAGAAACAACTTTCCCCTTTTGAAAATTAGTGCGCTCTGACCAAGAACCACAAAAACTGTAATAACTTAAGTGAAGTAAACAAATGTTCACAAGGGAACGTCTTCCTCAGAATTTCCCGGTAGTGTGAGCCCTTGATGCAACTAGTAGGAAATGCAATATTTACATTCATCATTCATATAGTGTCAGATAGTTAACAAAACATTATAGACAATGATTCAGCTGTTTAGTTGTTAACATTTGTCAGACATGTTTGTAATTGTACAGAGAACTAAACCTGACAAACAAAATTACCTTACAGATGCTTAAATCAAATTATCTGTAATATATCTGATTTATTTCAAATCCTAATGTACATGGAGCATAAATTAAAAAAATAAATAAATGGAAAGGATTCTTTAACTATTTGATAAACTGTCTATAAAATCTCTCAACGTCACTTTTGGTGGGTGAGAAATCATAAGGTGGTTGTTTTATAACACATCATTCTCTACAAATCAAAACTGCATTATACTTAAAATCATGCAACACAGAGAAAGTGATAGTCAGCATACTTCAAAGTAAAATCAATATAATGTACACAGACGTTTTTCAAAGTTAACTTATCCTCATTAAAATCCATACATCACTATCGCCAATGAAAAATCTTTGGACAAATCTTAATATTACATCCAGACAACAGATTTATAGACACAAATTAATTATCTCTTCAAACACGTTAGATTTTGAAAATATTTTCTTTCTGAAATCTCTGAAAATTCTGTACTTAACAATGTTGACAAGCAAAATTGAAATTTAATTTTTTTTTTAAAGACAATGAAAGTAAGATTCAAATTTAATACTGTAGTGAAATATGTTTTGAAATCATTGGTTCATATCAACTTAAGAGTGAATTTTGTCCTTTGAAGAATGCTTTGTGCTAGACACAAGCAAAAATTTGAAATGAAAATACTACTGACACTTACTGACTCCTTGACGGCCAAGAAGCCATGACACATCCAACGTCGTGTTGTACCATCACGACAAATATATGCGAATCCTTTCTCATGGTTCCTATCTGGAGCACAGAATGATACTTTCTCTATTGTCTGGTCAACAATCATGCTCTGAAAAAAACCCAAATAGATTAGTTTATAATTAAGCAATAGTACTTCTGTCAGAATTAAAGGGTAAGGTTTGTTTGATAACAATTAGTGGACTTTGATAATATAGACATGTAATCTGCAAACAATGCATGATTCTGCTATATTCATCTAAACTTGACTGTATGAGACAATTTGATGTGTATACGCTGCACTTTGTGATTGGACGAACAGTGTTTACTTCCAAATATCTTTATCAATGCATAGAAAAGTTCCTAAAAATGATATTATGATCTTTACAGTGTAACATAGACGTGTGGTGGTGTGAAGACTGATGTCAGATAAATATTGCAATAAAGTGTCTATAAAACAGATTTTACTTCATTGGGGGTGTGCCTATAGTTATTTTGGTAAAAGGTAAACAACAAGAACAATGGCTGCCCCCTCGAATTTACTACAAACCTGTCCATTATTCAGAGACAGAAATATTGTATTAAAAGTATAAAATATGTGGATACGATATGAAACAAGTATTAAATGGATGAAAAATGAATCTGAGGCCCTCCAAAAAAAAAAAAAAAATTACAAACAAATTATAAAGCATTGTATTTTGATGTTCTTTTTCATGTACACAATTTCTGCAGCGTGCATCAATGACTGAACAAAGACTTACATGATTAGCATTGATGCACATACATCATGATATAAAGGTTGACCTAGAACTAGTGGTAGATAATTTTGCAAAAAGAAATCCAAGGAAAATGGAACTTAAAAACCTGATTTTTGACTGCTAATCAATTAATTTCAATCATATGTCTAACTGAACATTTTAAATATAATATTTCCTTATATTTTGAAAATACCTTCTGCATCAATTTATTATAACCCCCGCAACGAAGTTGTAGGGGGGTATACTGGTTTCACCATGTCCGTCCGTCTGTCCATCCGTCTATGTCGTACGATAACTTAAGTTGTGTTTCTTAGAATCTTTTAAAATTTTATTAGCTGTTTACTGGTGAAGAGAGGAGGATCCCTTTCATTTTTGACAATTTTCACATTTGCCATTCCAGAGTTATTGGACTTGATATGACGGAAAATAGGATTTTTACCCTATGTCGTATGATAACTTGAGTAGTAATTCTCAGAATGTTTTGAAATTTTATCAGCAGCTTACCGGTGAAGTGAGGAGGATCTCTTTCATTTTTGACAATTTTCACTTTTGCCGTTCCAGAGTTATTGGACTTATGACGGAAAATAGGATTTTTACCCTATGTCGTATGATAACTTGAGTAGTGTTTCTCAGAATGTTTTGAAATTTTATCAGCAGCTTACCGGTGAGGAAAGGAGGGTCCCTTTCATTTTTGACGATTTTCACTTTTGCCGTTCCAGAGTTATTGGACTTGATATGACGGAAAATAGGATTTTTACCCTATGTCGTATGATAACTTGAGTAGTGTTTCTCAGAATATTTTGAAATTTTAGCTGTAGTTTACTCATGAAGAGAGAAGGGTCTCTTTCATTTTTGATGATATTCACTTTTATTGTTCCAGAGTTAGGGGCCTTACACTTTATACAATGTCATAGGGAAATTTTAGTAATGTATGATGGAATCTGGTGAAATTTTACTAAATAATCATTGGCTGGGTAATAGAGGAGGGTCCCTTTCATTTTTGGTCGGAACAATCAGTAATGTTTTGGTTATAGAAATAGGTTGGACAGATGTGGGGAGTGGGGGGTATATCTTAGTGAGCTGTGCTCACAGTAATACTAGTTAACTTTTAAGTTAGGAATATATACAATGTAGTTCATATTAAATTCTCATTATTGCAATACAGCTTGTTATCACAGAAGTTTCATTATGTTCATACATACATGTGATAGCTCCCGTATTCTGCGGGAGACTCCCAGATTCGACCCTTCAAAATGCAAGTCCCGGAATTGGTAGAAAATCTCCCGGATTCATAATCTTTATCAAAAAGTTGAAATTACGTCTAATCTATCGACTTCCGGTATCGATTTTACCTAGGTACTTTCCCTGTGTTCATAATTATATAATTAGCAACACATCAGCTGATTACACCTGTCAATCTACCTGTTAATCTACGACACTTGGGTGATTTTGTATTGATTTTCAGCAATTAAATCTTAAAAACTAATTACGGTACTTTGTTTTGTTTAATAGTAAAGTTTTTGACAGGGGTTCCGTTCGGCATTTTTGAAATGGCTTCTCGTAAAAGACACTCGTCGTGTCCCGATGGACCAGTTAACCCTAAGAAAATTAAATACGCCTGCAAATTTCAAGAAAAGTAGAAAATAGAATTTGACTGCATCACCAATAGTGATAAAGGGGAATCGTATGTGTACTGCACAGTATGCAATTCGCATTTTGGTATCACATACGGAGGTAAAAACAATGTACAAAGACATGTTACATCAATGAGTCATAAGTAGAATTCCGTTTGCGTCGATAAGAACAAGAAATTGACAGACATTTTCTTGAAAAAGACAACTACTATAAGTAAAAGTTGTTGATAAATACGTCAATAAAAAATCTCCCTGATCAGACCCCCAATCTCCTGGTTTTTTAAGGCAAATCTCCCGCAAAGACCTGCTGACATTATCACATGTATGTTCATATCACAATATATTTTGTATATTCCATTCCATGATTTGTTGTCATATAGAGTAACACTGATAGAAAATGAAGGGATATGTTATTAGAAGATATGGACAGTTCATTGTTATATAGATTTGTTAGTAAATATGTTCAGACTTGCTTTTATTTGCACATCTATTATAAAAGGAATGTAAATTAAATTACATCTTTTAAATTATATAACTGTTATAAATGTCTATTTACATAATATTATAACCAGGGGCGGATTCAGGCACCCCACCCCTAAAATTGGAAAAAATATGATTTTATTGCGTAAAATCGTGATTTTTCACACGAAAAACCCCAAAAATTGGAAAAAATATGATTTTATTGCGTAAAATCGTGATTTTTCACACGAAAAACCCCAAAAATTTTAAGTGCTCCCCCCTAACTTGAAATCCTGGGTCCGCCACTGATAACCACATGTTCCCTGTCATCAACAGTCATTTTAAGGCAATGTGATTTCTTCATTTTCATTTTCTTCCGGGGGGCTTTGCCCCCCTGGGCCCTCTACCAGGGCTCTGTCCTGGACCTGGTTGGGGACCTCAACAGCCCCCAGACCCCGACCTAATTATTTTGCACCCCCCTTTCATAAAACCTGTGTACGGGCTTGAATCTCCATGTCACAAGCAAACTTCATGACATATACAATTAAATTTCTTTTTCTGGTTCTTGTGAATATCACCTTTTTCATTCTATGTAAAATTTTGCTTGAATATGTTTATTAAAATGATGATTCCTGCGATTTATGTCCAAAAAAAAATAAGTTGACCATCACACCAATACACATGTAGTCGACTTTGTCACAACTCGGTTTTAAATTAATTAGAATTGATAAAAGATATTATTTATAAAATGATTTAACTTTTTCTAATCAAAATGACATTAATCAATACAAGTCTGAATTGCAACAACATTCATGCTATGTCCATGTATGTACCTGTATACATAGTATGTGTTTTCTGCATGAAATCTCCCACTTCTTTCTCTTATTTCAAAATTACACAATTAGTGATCGGGAATATAATGAAAATTACATAAAATATAATAAAATTTACTGATACATACCTTACTGATTTCATCAACAACTCGTAAAGCATCACCAGATACATACAGTATCGCTCGCTGGTATTTTCCTTTACATTGCTACAAGAATACAGTGTAAATTAGTGTTTTATCTAAAGAAAAATAGAATGGTGCGGTGCCATGCCCCTTTTTCTGAGCGCTATGTCCCTTTTGATAAAAAAAAAAACGTGGCGCCATGTATTGCCGATGTGCCCTTTTTCGTTTCTTCAAGCGAGATCGCTTCGTCGAAGGGCGACAACTCTGATCCTGATCCTGAAAAATGTTTGTAAAAATTCATTCTTCTTCATTTGCTGATTAAAACTATAATTAGTCACTACATTGACAATTTTATTACATGCCAATCAACGGATTATAGAATTTTTGTTTTGATTGCATAATCTGTTAATTATCTCACCTGGCTTGATTTACCTGGTTAAAGATAATGATCCCGACAAAGAATTCAATCAACGATAATGATTTTAAAGTTATGACATGTATGTATCATATTTAATATGATAAAGTGGATATTTTTGTAATCGTCATTCATTGCACGATTCGCTACAATGTCCGCCATAACGAACTATTTTTGTCACGTTTCATTTATGAAATTGTTGAAATCTATCATATCCATTAAGTATTTTGAAAGTGATTTCCTCAAAAAGTTATAAACTTTGGTTTAAAGAACTTAAACTAGAGGCTCAGGTGAGCCTGTATCGCTCACCTGATATAAATAAGTCCTCTTAAGAATGTCTGCATGCCGAATACATCTAAGTTACTATTCAAATCCCATAGGGTTCTATGTTAAAACTATGTCTGCTCATGGCAGCCATCTTGGATGAAGGTTGTGGTCACCATACACAATTTTGAAAGTATATACTACACAAGGAACATCCATGCCATGTTTGCTTTAAATTGGCTTACTGGTTTCAGAGGGAACAAAATTTAAACATTTTTCCCATAGGGTCCTATGTTAAAACTATGTTCGCTGATGGTGGCCATCTTGGATGGAGGTTGGGGTCACATGACATTCTTTTGAAAGTTGACCACCTAAGGACCATTCATGCCATGTTTGCTTTAAACTGACTCACTGGTTTCAGAGGAAATTTTTTTTAAACATTTTTCCCATAGGGTCCTATGTTAAAACTAAGTCGAGTCATGGTGGCCATCTTGGATATGCGATCGGCACAAAAATAACAAATTTAGTAGAGGACCATCCAGTCATCATTTCTATAATGTTACAATTCCATCGGCTGAGTAGTTTCTGACAAGAAGATTTTCAAAGTTTCAACCAATCAGAACACATTATTGGCCCTGGCGGCCATGTTGGATTTCCGATCTAAACCAAAATAACAAATTTGGTAGAGGACCCCCCAATGAACATTTCTGCCAAGTTTGGTCCAAATCTGTTCAGTAGTTTCAAAAAAGAAGATGAAAGTATGAAAAGTTTACAGAAGCAGACGACGACGACGACGGACGCAAAGTGATGACAAAAGCTCACATGACCCTTTGGGTCAGGTGAGCTAAAAAATAAAAATGGCATGACAACAGGAGTTCACAATCCAGATTGTTATCGATCTGCATCCGGGAAACAATTGCGTTCTATTTATAGAATTATTTACAAACAGACACGTGTCTGCAATTAAAAACAAAATAACTACAGTATTTTTATTCCAATTGTTGCAATTTGATTATGAGGTCTGAGAAATAATAATTGATTTTACAACTTGCTTCAGTTTTTGACGTTTGTTCTATATTTTCATTACCTACAAAGAATCTATAGATGTTGGATCATTGGGAAAATTGGCAGAGAACATATTATTTTCTGCTGAAGACTACACAAATATGAGCTATTACAATTGTTGTGGTATTAGACTAAAGCATAGTAACATTTCAAAAAGGATGGGGAAGGGGTTTATTTCAATGTTATGTTTTATCAGTTGGTTGCTAATTTGCAGAGTATGTTCCCATCCTAGGAGGTTTTTCATAGCTTTTCAATCTCCATTACTAACCAATAAGGCAAAGTAACTGATTATGAGATTAAGCTCATTATATTATATTTATTGATGATTAAAAAAAAAAAATTTATCCACAAAAGTGACTAATGGTCTCAAAATCCTGGCTGAATCCCTGAATATATTGCCTTGTTTCACATAAATGTCGCAAAGAAACTATGTGCCCTTTTTGGTAAATTCTACGCGCAAAGTGCCCTTTTTGTAAAAAAAATACCATGCCCCTTTTTAGTCCTAGATAAAACACTATAAATTCATTAGCATTTGCTGATTAAATATGATAAGAATCAATATTATTATTTATCCAGCAATCAACAACATTCTATGTACTTTCCTTAAACCACCCCTATTTTATCTGCCACCTTCACTTATAACCAAACAAATTTCAAAATTTCCCTACATCATGTACCAGTACATGTAAAATTTGTCCTCATTATATTGTCGTCCTCGCTTATCAACAAAACATAGCGATACCTGTTACTGCTCCACCAGTGGCACCTGTCATGTTATTCTTGTTACAAATCCAGTTATAAGTCATGAATTAGGAAAGGACAGTATCATGATTACAACAAAAGGTGCATATCTGTGGTCATTTGTGACACATATATTAAGTAGAGGTTAAGCAAGGCATGGTTTGCTATAGTAAAACTATGGTGAGTTCAACTCTACTACTACTGGCACTATTCAGTAGCTTCCTTGTTAGCAGCAACCCTTTATCAAGGAAATCCTAATACTGACAGGAATCACAAACTCTGGAATACTGTGTCAACTGAGAGATATATAATATTCCAAGTGTTTCTGGAAAGTTGTTACATACATGTATAAAAGGGATTTTTATTTTAATTTATAAGTTCTGGAACACAGTTGCAATTTGCTCTACGGTGGAAAAAATTTAATCTGCATTCTAGTCTTAAATACAACTATCATACAATCACAACCATGACAGCACTATGTGGAGAAGGCCATCAGGCCATAGTACCCTAATTTGAACAAACTATGATTGGTACTTACCGATTTAAGTGTTTTCACAGCTTCCTCACATACTTGCATGCCCCTGGACTCATACACTTCCATACAACCTAAATACTGTCACAAAAAATAACAAGACAAATAGGTAATAACATATGGTAATATAAGTCCATACCGATAAAAATTAATAAAATCTAAATATTCTTGTATAAAAGTAAACAAAATGTATAAATTTAAACCTCCTCCACCAAGAAAAATCCTTCCTAAGTTTGGTTCCATCTGAATATTTTAATTGGTTGAGCAGTTTTGAAGTCTAAAATGTGAAAAAGTTAACAAAAGACACATTGTGATAACAGAATATGCCCATTGGTCAGACAAGATTCAACACTAAAGTTAGTTAGTTCTGTTAATACCTGAGGATATTGAATTTTCTAGTTAACATGACCATTCATACCAGTAGATATTTTGTTTCCAAAAGTAAAAAATTGACTGTGACAAAACAGATATATATATATCTGTCAGAGCACAGTGTGAGAAACTAAAACCATCAGTTTCATAGACAATGGGTCTATGAAAAACAAGATTAGCATAGACCCATCAAGATTAACATAGACCTGGTTTATGGCTTTAACTAAGCCTGTGTCGCTCACTGTACCAAAGTCAAATTTACCGGACCGAATAATAAAAATTGATATTATATATTATAAAAATGTTTCTTTAATGACGTCTGATGACAATTTAGTACATAGTCGAATTAGACAGGGTGTCTTTGTGCGATTGTTCACCGAGCAAACTAATGTCAGTCGCCATACATATCCAGTAGTGCATAGTTTCCAGTGAATATAACTAAATATATGTAAATATCTGTGTTTACTTATTCCTTTTACTGCATGCTCTATGTGTATATGTAAGACATAATAGTGTCCTGTGAAATTGTGTCCGATTGTATCTTTTTCAAATGAAAAATCCCCATGAGACCAAAAGAAGTCACCTCTGCGCTTTATTCCATCCTCAGACTTTATCATAGAAAACAATTATAACAGAGGACAATATTTCACGGTGGACACTATTTAATCCTACATACAGATGTTGTATTTTTATTTGTAAAGAGTAAAAGGTAGCAAATAATTTTTATTTCATAAGATTATAAATTTGAAAATATATTCTGCAGTATGGTGAAAAAATTAACTGTATTTAAAGTATCCAATACACATCTTTTTGGAAACTTTTAGAACATCAATGGAAAATAAATATATACCAAAATTTACATTTGCAATTGAAATACAAATTGACAAGTTATTCACTTTAGCTTTGGTTACTAGTATCAATAAATTTTAATGCAAATATTTTTTAATTGAATGTTCTTTTGTATGTTGTTATCGAAAAAGGTAAGGCTGATGTAGCCAACAATCCGTATGATATCTATCTGTCCGATCCCGTTCAAAGTTTTACATCATCAATGTCAACTTCCGGTTTTCATCCCTTATTAATTTCAGTTGACAACATGAATCTATTGCCATCCTCAATATGTATGCATCTCAAAACAAATTGAATTAAACATTTGCAATCATTGATCCTCTGGGTGTGTGAAATTCAACATATTTCTGTGTTCAGTGATATATTTCAGTTTTTATGCTCCACGTAATTGGAAGTGTTCGGTCATACTAAAGTGCTGCATAAACGCCCGTGTTCTTTTTAATTCATACTCTTTCCTTTTGTTAGCGGATTCATTTTGAGTAGCATCAGGTTTATTTCATTTCCCAGGTTTTGCCTCGTCATAATATTTCAGAATGCCATCCATTATCGCTAACATGTGTGTTAATACTGGTTCCGCATGATGTTTCTAACGAACGACAGATAAAGTTTTAGGAACCAGTTTTATTGATATTTGGGTATCGAGCAATTGATCAATAGTCGAACCCACCTCTACAGGCTATTGACCAATAGTTGAACCCCCTCTACAGGCTAATGATGAGGTCAATAATCAGAACCAACAACGAAGATTGACTTACTAAAAACATTTGCCGATGTTGGTGTTTACTTTGCAGCATTTTATTCATAGTTTATTAAAATAAAAATTTCAACTTTACAAAATTTTACATAGACAATAGGTCTACTTTAATCGCTAACAACGTAGACCGA
Source organism: Gigantidas platifrons (assembly GCA_002080005.1). Taxonomy (NCBI): domain Eukaryota; kingdom Metazoa; phylum Mollusca; class Bivalvia; order Mytilida; family Modiolidae; genus Gigantidas; species Gigantidas platifrons. Next base: position 1,055,678 of record MJUT01008774.1, on the reverse strand, counting down.
TTGAATTTTAAGTAGACTCGGTCTATCGGTCTACCGCTAATTTCGCACACTGAGAGCAGAACGGAATTATTGATACATGTATGTCAAATGTAAAGATTTGGTGTTTCGTCCAATGAAATGCTAGGAAATATGCCATGTATGCAAATGAAAATGGAATTATCAACATTAAAAGTGTGTCAATGTATAAGGTCGTGTAATAGAACATAGATGCAACATGTGTCTGAAGCCATCATCAAGGATGCCATTTTCAAGTATTAGTGGCAATCAATGTAAATTGAATTATGATTGTACAATAACTAGGACATATTTCATTATCCTCTCTTGCACATTTTTTTTCTTTTCTTTATTCACCTTTTTATCCCCACCCCCTCTCCCAATTTAAAATTTGCAAAGCATTTGCTATACAACATCAAGCAATGACAGCAACTCTGGAACTTCCTTTTACAAAAATGTACATGCATGTGCACTTTACCCTCTACCCTGTATTCACTGGGGACCATAATACTCCCCAGACCCCTCACCTAGTTTTAACAACCCTCTAATGTTTGGTGAGCTTACCCGAACTTGAAAACTACATGTTCCATCTCTGACTTTTTTCTCATCTTCTTGCCACTGATGTGGCTTTGAGCATTCTGGTACGTGATCTTTCTTTTTCCGAAAACTTAGTCTTTTCTTCAATCTCTCCATTCTGTACAACCTGAAAACTATTTTAAAACAACATGAACAATGTGCACATACAAAATGCATGCAAAATACCTAGTATGAAAAGGTTTTTTAATCAAATATACTGGGTACTGGTGATGGATCCCAGGACTTAACCCAAAGAGATGCCCAGTGCATCCCCCAAGATGGCAGATAGGAGGAAATTCCTTCCAATGGGGGTTCAGTTATACTATCAGAAGCCTGTCTGTGGTTGTCATCCTCCATGCAGATGTTTTTTTAGTTTTCGAAAAAAGGGTATGTAGACACCTTGCAGTCACTATAACATCTAAATATTTCATCCCTTCCAAGATTCCAGATTATTCATATATCAATTTTCATAATCCTTTCTAAAATACTCTCAGAATTGGTGAGAAATGAAGACTGCAAGGGCAATAACTCTTTTGCACCATAGAAATATATTAAATGATATTTTGTTGTATTAGAGGAATAATTTTTAAGTAAAGCTCAGTCTGGGAACATTTGAAGATATAACTTTATAATTACTAGGAAATCGAAACAACAAAAAAAACCAATGGATTTAAACACCTGTAATTACACGTCATTACCAATAATCAAATTTGCAGATGGCAAGAATTAGTGTCAACTGCTCAATGCAGGAAGACTCTGCTTAACTTAATGAGGTGTCAGAGCTATGAAAACATAAATTATTTTGATAAATTATAGAAATTTATTGAATGTGTTTTATTATAAGGGAGTTTTCAACACCGTATAATTAAAGTAAAAATTCAAGTATGCATGTGTAGTGGATCATATCAACGATTTTCTTGCTAAATTATAGAATTTCTGTTGTTGTTTTTTTTATTTGGAGAGTGGGATGGAAAGCAATTACAGGTCAGTATTCCATTCTGCACCAAAAACCACTAGCCCTATGCCCCAGACTAGCAAACATTGCATACAATTTGTTTAATCAAATAGCAACAATTCATTTAAAATGTTGTTCAGGCTACATGTAGTTCGTTGAAATGTTTTTGACACAGACTGGTGGTATTCTCTTAGCAATTTTTATTGACATATATTTTATAAAAATACTTATACATGTACTGCTACTCTTTAAATTTCTGATCTTTATATGGTTCTTGATCTAGTTAGTGTATAAATCTGGTCATATCCAGCCAATATGTTGCATGTACACAAAAATGTACTATATGATGCACCTTAATATTATGAGCAATTATTAATAGCAATACAATCTTGTTACGTTAGTCATTATAACTGCCAAAATCAAACTATAGGATAATTTTGGAAAACTACATACATTTGTATGCTAAAGATAAAGTGATAACATACGAAAATTTGTTTCAGAATGCATCAACTTATTTAAAATTATGTCAATTTCGTGGCAGCCATGTTTGTTTTTCATTTGGGTTAGAAATGAAGTGCAACAATTTCTGACTGGAATCACAAATTTTGATATATCTTACCTGTAATATATATGTGCGATTATTGCTTATCTAAGGTGTATTATAATAAATGTTCTAGTAAACTACGGCGAGTTTAAGTTATTAGTAACGTAATTATCATTTTCCGTGAATCACCGAAACAAGTATAGAATCTGATGTATTAAGATACATTCAAAGGTCAAACAGCCACTCTATGATTCATTCTTTGTAAGCCAACATATTGTAGAGCGGTAAATAGTTTCTTCGGAGTTAAAAGAAAGGTAAAAAGTTCTAAAATTTAGCGTGAGTAAGTTGCAACTTTCGAAACGGAAGTGTATATTATCCCAAAAAGATTATTTTTGTGTACACATGCGTGAAGGGAAATTCCTGTATGAGTTTGAGAAGCGGGAAATTTAAAATGACCATTCGTTTGCTTTAGACGTATAGATATATATATATATTCTCCTTCAGTTGCCCGTGAGCTACGATATTTCTCCACTCAACAGTAAATTTAAAATTTTACCCACAAGCCGTCAGGTGAGTGGTTAAAATTTTTAATTTAACTCTCCAGACAACTGAAGGAGAATTTGTTTCTCCCATTATTTAACACGAACTTTATTTCAAAATCTTTCAAATTATCGATTTCACGACATGCGGGGAAAGGCACGAGAGATTTGAATCCTCTAGAGGGTTACATATTTTTCCACCACTGGTTCAGCAGGGTTAAAACGCCGTAATAATGGAAGAAATTATAAGATTGGTTTCTTATTCCATAGCGTCCAACGAGCAGTATTTCAACTACATGTATATTCAGAACAAAAAACAATTCAATAATATATAAAAGGGATGGGTCAACGACTTTGACTGCCACCGAAAAAAGGACGGAGAGCTTGAAAAGGGACGAAACATTTAATCTTTTGTTGCGGTTGCAACGCACCTACTCTTTTTCGAAATGTACAAGAGAGGTCTTTAGCGAGACAATCTCCAAACACGTTATCTATGGTAATGAAATTTAAGTCTTTCTATGCACAAATTGAAATTACGGCATGTAGATAACTTGACACAATAGATTATTCAGTATGCCGAGCAACTGTAGTTAGTGCTGTTGGTTCTAGAATTATTTGTTTACATTTGATAACCCGCGAAACAAATTGAAAATTTAGCAATCCCAAAATATAATAACAGCTGCTTTAACAAGTCATGGTATCTGTAAGGATGTACACTATCTGGAAACACTAAAATATACATAGGTTAAACACACACTATTCTTATACAAATGTAGTAGGTACGTTTTGTACTTGATTTTGGCGTGTTATAGATACATACATGAGCTTTTTAGAGAAAACAATACCAACTAAGAACAAAATAAATAAATCATATGATATAACTATACGTAATATTTGACTATACAAGATTTGATACAAAAAAAGTTTGATAAATACTCATCCATGTGGAAGAATATGTAGTGTTTGCATTTCTATATTTACTCACATAGTCGATTTCAAGAGCTTCATGTAGCTCATGTCATTTGTTATATGTAAACATATATGTGCCGACTTTCAATAAAATATATTTACTTACTTAATTACTTACTTAATACACCACAACAATTTAAAACTTTAACATTTATTTGTAATACGCCAAAATATATTTTACTGAAAGCCTTGCAATGAATCCTATTCCGATTTGGGATGTCACCATACGGAATCTGAATTTTTCCTGATACAGACCATGGCTACAAAAACGTCATAGATGTTAACATCACGTCTGAGAATATCGATAGATCTGGCAGTTGTAAAGATGTCAAATTCTGATACCGCGTTATTTGATGTTATTATGGAAGAGAAAAGAGATCCACGAATAAATAAGAAAGAACAATGTAGAAATAAAGAAGAAGCGAAAATAAAACAAATTGAAGGCACAGAAACAGAGAATCGGCCTATTGAAAATGGGTGGTTTTTAGTAAGTGTGAATTTTCAGATTATTTTTAACTGTTCATTTGTGTTGTAAATTGCCAATCAAATAAATACAAATATCCATCTTAGAATAATCCTTTTTCACTTTGCATTGTAAGAGTTTTTGAAATGTCTGTCTGTATGTATAAGAAAAATTGATAAACTATTTTAAACCTACATTGTGTATATGCTTAATAACTAAATCCATAAAAAGTGTATCCTTTTTCTGTTGGCCGTTGTGTTGTCTGTCCTTCGATGTACGGAGTCTGGTTATGGTTACCCCTTTGGTATCTTCACTCTTCTTATAGTCCAATTAGCATGGTTAGATTGGAGATATGTGTTCAAGAGAGTAATTTGAAATGTAAAAATATATTTAAAAAAGTTAATTTATCTGAATGGAATCTATATTTGTAGACTACAATATGGTTCGTTCAATCTTAATGGAATCTATATTTGTAGACTACAAGATGGTTCGTTCAATCTTAATGGAATCTATATTTGTAGACTACAAGATGGTTCGTTCAATCTGAATGGAATCTATATTTGTAGACTACAAGATGGTTCGTTCAGACAGCATATTGTTTATACTGTTTTCCCCTCATGTTGTGTATTATTTCCAGATGAAGATTAAACAGGTATAGATGTAGGATATAATTTTGTCACTTTATAAAAGATATTGATACAAGGAATTGTCAGTAATCGATCGCTAAATTTGTTGTTAAATTAAAGACATCCTGGGCGCCTTGAAAATGGTAAGATTATTTTGTTCTACGAGAACAGCTACAACTACAATATACATACTTTTAAGAGTACACACCGCATCAGTGTTAGCGGACTCGCATCGAGTGCGGTAGATCGTGGATATGAGCTCCGGTCGGCTCAAACCAATTACTAAAATAGATATTTATTGTTTCTCAGCTAAGCAGACAGTCAAAGACCGGTTAGCTCCGAATCAGAATAATGTTCCACCGTGGAGCGACATGTCTACCCACGAACCGTTGTTTCACACATAAGCTAGTACTATAAAAATATAACTCGGTGTGTTGATCTAGTACAAACAAAGTGGACATCATCTCATAAAATATAACTTGTGCTCGCCATGATATAGCCGAAACATTTCTCATTTGTAGTTAAACAATAATCAATCGCTCTCTTTAAGGGTACTATAGTGTGGATATCAGAGCGATCATGTTTAAAAAACAAATATCATGCTTCTCAAGTTCATGTTTGTGTAGGAAATATGTAACAGTAAGTACTAGTTCAAGATAAGGTTGTTTTTCCTGCTTCGACGGCAATATATGTAAAGTCAACTAATAGGGCACAATTCTTAAATACATGCAAACGTTTTATGACAAGGATCTCATGGACGTTAGACAAATGACACAAAAGATGTACAAATAGCAATCACACTAGCACGACATAAGGGTGGAATTAAAGATCCAGTTTTAGTTACACGTAGTTGGATGCATGCAATCATAAATTCAATAACACTCGAGTGTTTGCAATGTGTCTATATCAGAGGCGTAGGAGCGGACCGGAAAGTGTGTTTGTGTTTGAGGGGGAAGCTTTGTAAGTGGATCATAAAGTGGAGGAGGCAAGCTTTGTAAGTGGACCAGAAAGTGGAAGAGGTAAGCTTTGTAAGTGGGCCAGAAAATGGGGGTGAAAGCTTTGTAAGTGGACCACAAAGTGGAGGAGGTAAGCTTCGTAAGTGGTCCGGAAAGTGGGGGTGCAAGCTATGTAAGTGGACCGAAAAATGGAGGAGGCAAACTTTGTAAGTGGGCCAGAAAGTGGAGGAGACAAGCTTTGTAAGTGGGCCAGAAAGTGGAGGAGGTAAGCTTTGTAAATGGGCCGGAAAGTGGGGGTGCAAGCTATGTAAGTGGACCAGAAAGTGGGGGTGCAAGCTTTGTAAGTGGACCAGAAAGTGGGGTGCAAGCTTTGTATGTGGGCCAGAAAGTGGGGGTGCAAGCTTTGTAAGTGGACCAGAAAGTGGAGGAGGTAAGCTTTGTAAGTGGGCCGGAAAGTGGGGATGCAAGCTATGTAAGTGGACCAGAAAGTGGATGAGGCAAGCTTTGTAAGTGGGCCAGAAAGTGGGGGTGCAAGCTTTGTAAGTGGGCCAGAAAGTGGAGGAGGTAAGCTTTGTAAGTGGGCCAGAAAGTGGGGGTGCAAGATTCGTAAGTGGGCCAGAAAGTGGAGGAAGTAAGCTTTGTAAGTGGGCCAGAAAGTGGGGGTGCAAGCTATGTAAGTGGACCAGAAAGTGGAGGAGGTATGCTTTGTAAGTGGGCCGAAAAGTGGGGGTGCAAGCTATGTAAGTGGACCGGAAAATGGAGGAGGCAAGCTTTGTAAGTGGGTCAGAAAGTGGAGAAGATAAGCTTTGTAAGTGGGTCAGAAAGTGGAGAAGATAAGCTTTGTAAGTGGACCAGAAAGTGGAGGAGACAAGCTATGTAAGTGGACCAGAAAGTGGAGGAGGTAAGCTATGTAAGTGAACCAGAAAGTGGAGGAGGTAAGCTATGCAATAGGACCGGAAAGTGGGGATGCAAGCTTTTTAAGTGGATGGACTTCAATAGTAGAGGATGAAAGGACAAGCAATCAAAAAAGGCTATTTGTCTTCAAACATACCATTATACCTCTCGATTTATTGACCCTGTTTTGCTTACATGCTAAAAACATCCAGGGGAAGGGGCATGTACTCTTGACCATGCATATGTTGGTGTAAAAAGCAATGTAGTTACTAGTAGTTTACTTGTATGCACATTCAATAATTGTATTTTGTAAAAATGTGACCTTTCGTCTTTTGTACATTTCAGATTTCATTGAAAAATATCAGAAGCCATTAATGGAAATAGAAATAGAAAAAGACACTCTACCTGGTTTATGTAATAGTAGTATGTTCATTAATGAAGTTGTTCATGTATCGAATCTACTTTAAATGTTTGCAGCTGTATATTATACCTCCTATGTTGTTTACGTCCAGAATATTTACATTTTTGGTAAATCTATCTATTGTCAGTGGTATTGTCCCGGATGACATGAAAATAGCTAGAGTCTGTCCTATTCACAAAAAGAACAGCAGATTAGATGTTGGAAACTATAGACCTGTGAGCATTTTGGTTGTTGTATCTAAAATACTTGAAAAATCTGTCTATTCTCAGCTTGAAAATTATTTAGTTAAAAATGACTTATTATATAGTTTTCAGTCAGGTTTTAGGTCTTCCTATTCTACGGAAACATGTTTAATTCATTTATTTGACCACATAAAAACACAGTCATCTAAGGGACTTTATACTGGCATGATAATGCTAGATTTACAAAAAGCTTTCGACACAGTTGATCATTCTATTTTATGTAATAAACTTCAAACAATGGGTATAAAATCCATAAAATGGTTTAAATCATATTTAACCGAAAGAAAACAGAAAGTTAAGTTAATGATGTTGAGTCTAATTTTCAAACAGTCACTTGTGGAGTTCCACAAGATAGTATATTGGGAACTCTTTTATTTTTATACTATGTTAATGACATGTCTACTAGCATTAGTTCTGACTAAATTATTACTGTATGCAGATGATAGCACACTCCTTTTTTCACATAGAAACCCGGAGGTAATATCGAAAAAACTTGGAAAGGAACTCCAGTCTTGCAGTCAATGGTTAGTCGATAACAAATTATCCCTTCATCTTGGGAAAACAGAGTGTATTTTGTTTGGATCTAAACGTAAACTGGCAAAAGTTGACAATTTTCAAGTCAGCTGCAATAATCATACTATTCCAGCTCAAAATTGTGTAAAATATTTGGGCCTAAACATAGACAGATTTTTGTCTGGAGAAACTATTGTTAATAATATATTACAAAAAGTGAACGCAAGACTGAAGTTCCTTTACAGACATGGACGATGTCTATCAGAAAACTCTAGAAAAACGTTATTTACTGCATTAGTTCAATGCCATTTTGACTATGCATGTTCAGCGTGCTATTCCTGTTTGTGTAAAAAGTTTAAGAATAAGTTACAAGTTTTTCAAAATAAATCTGTTAGATTTATTAAAGATATGGGTAACAGAACTTCAGTAAATTATAATATTTTAAATAGTATTGACTTTTCGAACGTAGAAAATAGAGTCAAACAACTAAGACTCAACCACGTACACAAAATATATTATAACAAAAGCCCCTACTATATGCATAGCAATTTCAATAAGATCAAAGATTGCCACACTTATTCAACGAGATCCAGTGAATATAATTTTTTCGTACCACCTGTGAAAGGGCAACAGACTTTATCTTTTTATTATAATGCTATAAAAGATTGGAATATGTTGCCAAATGATTTAAAGAGTAACCAAAATCTTCATTCTTTTAAATCCGGTGTGAAAGATTTTCTGTCGGTAAAGGAAGGCAACGACTTTGATAGTAAATATATTTTTTATTGAAAACAGGAATGGTCTAGTCAGTTTTATTGTTATTTTATATTTAATAGAATTTTTACAAAACCTGCCAGTCATGAAGTCTTATTAGTATATTATATTATTTTTAAGAATGTTACATAAATGGACCCCATTGGAAATAAGCCATGCGGCTTTTATGGGCTATCCAGATTAGATATCAACACATTTTTAAGAATATATGATTTTAGTAAGTTATAACATGTATGATATTTTTTATATTGTATTGTATTTTGAATTGCTTGTATGTTGATATTTGATCAAATAAAATCTAACATTAAACATAGTTCATGAGTATATTTAATCTCATTTGATACGATATTCCAGAGCTTGTGGTCTCTATCAGGATTTCCTTGATAGAGGGTGGCTGCCAACAAGAAATCTACTGAACCAAGGGTTCCTTTTGGTAAAGTTGAAGTCGCCATGACTTGGTTGACCGTTATGGGATATCTGTGTCACAAATGACCACGGAAATGTTCCACTTGTCGTAAACACTTCCCAGTCCTTTCTCATTCACAACTTATCACCCGGTTTGTAACTGGTGCCACTAGTGGAGCAGAAATTATTTACCCTTTCGGAGCACCTGAGTTCATCCCCGGTTACTCGAGTAAGTTTTACGAACATATTTTGTAGATCGTTGTTTTTCCTTGTGTATTTTTTCTTTTGGCCATTGTTTTGTCTGTTCTTCTTCTTCTTCGATATACGGATTCTGAATACCCCTTTTGGTATCTTAAAACTCCTCTTGTTCATGTTTCAATAAATATAATACAATTTAGTATCTATTATCAGCTGAGAGTTACTCCGGCCAGAACTCTTGTATAATCTTTAATATGTAATTACATAAGTGCGTGAATATGGACCTATATACTGCATTACCGTTATAAATCACCGCATAACGTAAATCATGCATATTAATTTACTTTGCACATAATATTTATGTTGTTCAAAGCTGTCACATTACTCTCAGCTCAGCCTAACACCAATATTAATGTTGGAAATCAAAGAAAAACAAGGGCAACGCAAAGCGTGGCGTATCCCCTCGCGTAAAAATTTGACCCGGTGACCTTGAACTTTGACCTATGACCTTGAAAACCAATAGGGTTCCAGGGGTCGATTTCACAAAAAGTCGTAAGTCTAAGATCAGTCGTAAGTGTGAATTTCAACCAATCAAAAGCTTGGAAATCACACTTACGATTAATCTTAGACTTACGACTTTTTGTGAAATCGACCCCAGATTCTCTTAAGGACTAAGTATGTACCAAGTTTGTTCAAAATCCATGGAAGGATGTTGATTCTAGAGTGGTCACAAGGATGTTATGGAAGGACGGACGGTAGCGTTACTATACACCTTTTTATTCTTAAAAACATGGGCGCGGCCATTATCGACTTCCGAGTGTGTCCGCCATTAGTAATATACAAAAATATTATGTTCTCGGGGTTTATCGATACGCTAATGTATGGTTTCTCTAGTACAGGTGTCACAATATACTGTTATTTCGGCTTGAAATTCAATGATAACACCTGCTGTGAAGTGATTTGTAAACGGAGATATGACAACAAATAAATTACCTTGTATGTATTATTATTATTTTTTTAATTACCGTTATTTCCCCCATACAAAATCAATACTGCATGCACTTTTTTTCTTTCTTTTTTTTTGCTCTTCAAGCATAAGAAAAAAGTGGTAATCATATTCATATTTTGTATGAAATTAAAAAGTAAATATATAAATTATAATATACGCTTTTTGAAATTATTACTATACGATTTAAAGTGAAGACTTATCTAACATAGATACAAAATGCAACTATTTTACGTTTTCGAATTTCAAGCCGTCTTCAAGTTGTGTCCTTTGCAAGGTTGATCACTGTGGTTATAGAAAAATATGTATGTCGTGGGAATATTTTCTAGGTGATCGGAATTAGGTTGTCTTGTAATATACAGGATGTACCCAATATACAGGGAGACCCCCTACTGTGAGCAATCTATTTTGAGATGCCATTCGGAGTCAATGAAAATAACAACCTGACCATATTGTTACATAATAAGAATAAAAATTAGATAAGAAATTTAAATTTACAGAAGATATTTATACACATTTATAAGAAAAAAATATATAAATTTATTTTTTAAGTACAAATGAATTGGAAGATGGCTTGAAAATCGAAAACGCAAAATAGTTGCATTGTGCATCTATGTTTAAAGTGAAGTTATAATGATAAAAAGTGTGACTAACTGATAAGAAAGAACTGCCAAATCGTAAATTTTTGTTACCCATAAAAACTATCAGATATGATTGATGCCTTAATTAAACGTGTTTCTGTAACTTATAAATGTTATGAAATGTACGCGCATCGAGGAAAAGGCCTGCAACTGCTCGTGTTTTGAGATCGATCAAGAAATGGACGTCATCTTATTAATTATCAACATTGTTTACGGAGTTTGTCGAATCGTCATTAAATCAGTACAACAATGCACTTATTTCTTATATTTTGTGAATTTTAGTCAGTGTTAATTACATCAAGGATTTATATAGTATGTATGAACAACGAACCATGCAAGTTGGCAGTTAATAAGCGACAAAATACAAATAAGTAATCGATGGTAATTTTCGTTCTCAAAAGGCGGAAAGTGGTTCAATTAGCTGTTTAATGTGAAATATTTACCTCTATTTCATCATTTTAAAGCTATTTACCAATTTCCAAAACATATAATTTTTTTGGTCAAAATCGTAGCTAATGCCCCTTTAACTTTGAATGTGACATCTTAAGGTGCATTTTTCAATTCTGTTTTATTATTTTTTTGTGTTAAATAGTAAAACAAATTAAAACTTTTTGTCGGTCAATTTCTTTATAGGAATCTGTAGTGAAGATGAAAAGGAATTTAAGTTTTATCAAATTAAAACATCTGAATATCTGAATTTCTTTATCTGAAAAAAAAGTTTCATGAGGAGCCATAAAATAACAACTGAAGCGTGTTTGTCTAATCCAATTAGGAATACTGATTAATCGTAACTAGTGTAAAGGTGTAATACCACTAAAGAATTCTCCATAGCCTTCTATGTTAAATAAAAAAAAATTGAGCTTTCATACAGGATTCATCTTAAGTTTAATCTAAGTGACACTCATATCTCATGGAAGGGGTACCTAATTGGAAGCTTAACTCCGAAAATCAACATACATTTAATTGCATATAAGAAAAAACAGACAGTCTGAAGATGTCTACCGTCAAAAATCCTACTTTCACTTTCGATTTAACACAAATTCAGGTGGTTTCTTTCCAATGCAATCAATTTTTTATTTAAAACCACAAGGACATCAAATATGGGCTTAAGATTATCCTAAAATATGTAGGTTTCTGCTGACATTCAGTATTTTGCAGTATCTAATAGGGTTTATTTTTTGTCCAACAATGTAGGAATCCATTTTGTGTTTATGTACTACTTTCCCATACATCCTTTTCGACTGGTACCCATGTTTAGTGGTATTACACCTAAGAGCAATAACAACTTGTTTCTCTAACCTTTTCTTTGCCCTATTTATATTGCTATAGCAATATCCAGTCAAAAAAACTGTATCAGGTATATGGCAGTCCAATATTTGCAAGAATTAATGTCCATATACAAAGGTACCCCCGTGAAGCTTTTGATGAAAAAATCTGATTTTTCAGCTGTTTAGTTCAGATTGTTAAATAACATAACAATGACTTTTTATCTTAATATATTACAGTTATTAAGCTGATTTTCAACACAATAAGCAACATATGACATGTATTTATGCTTCATTTGTACATTTAACATCTAATTAATATGGAAAAAAACATTTTAAGCTGAGCCCCCCCTTTTTTTTTTTGCATCATAGAAATGATCTCACAGTATACTAAGCTATTGTAATTCATGCTATGTTCCCATTAATTATGCATTTTAAGACATTTAACAAGACCTAATACCTAGATATTAAGCAAAAATTACTTCAAACCGCCCCAAATTGGAAAAATTATGATTGTTGATTTTCAGGTTTCTGTTCTTTCTTATGACCTGCAACTATAATTTTCCTCAAAACTCAATAACTGTATGTTTCTTGACAACTTTTGTTATGTTTCTTGTTTGCCTGTTGCACAAATGTACATCTACAGTCAATTTATACTCTAAAATATAAAATCCACAATGACAATTTGAAAAATTAACAGTAAATGTCCAGTGACAAATGCAATTTTCCTAGGATCACTAAAATTACCTGGTTTTAAGGTACATAATTCTTAAATAAAGCTGCTTTCTATAGCCTTATATTGTTTCATGTGCATATTTTACATCTGTTCTAACTACAACTACCAAAATTTATGAGGAAAAATAGGTAGGATTAAAAAATTTTCAAAAATGGTATCACCATATACCATATTTGAAGTCGACTAAATGCTGCAACATGAAATTGTTAAAATTCTTAATTTTAGCAATCTTTTTCAACATCATCTGCCCCTTATTTACAAAAACACCTTAAATCTACCATTCTCAATAATTGTAAAGTCATAAATAAGCATAAAATTATATTTCAATACTCTCTGTCCATGTACATCTAGTGCATGGGGAAAATTTTCCAAAATATTGAATAATATTCATATTGAAGCCGTAACACGACACCTTGATGTATTTTGTAACATTTTGGTGTGGAAAATGTCAAACTGGGTCTATTGTGACTGTTCAAAGCCAATTTGAGCATGGTACAATCAAAATTAAATTTCTTGTTTTTTGCCTAANAGCAATAAAAAATTGAGCTTTCATACAGGATTCATCTTAAGTTTAATCTAAGTGACACTCATATCTCATGGAAGGGGTACCTAATTGGAAGCTTAACTCCGAAAATCAACATACATTTAATTGCATATAAGAAAAAACAGACAGTCTGAAGATGTCTACCGTCAAAAATCCTACTTTCACTTTCGATTTAACACAAATTCAGGTGGTTTCTTTCCAATGCAATCAATTTTTTATTTAAAACCACAAGGACATCAAATATGGGCTTAAGATTATCCTAAAATATGTAGGTTTCTGCTGACATTCAGTATTTTGCAGTATCTAATAGGGTTTATTTTTTGTCCAACAATGTAGGAATCCATTTTGTGTTTACGTACTACTTTCCCATACATCCTTTTCGACTGGTACCCATGTTTAGTGGTATTACACCTAAACAACCGATTGTTGTACTTTCATAATGGCGGACGATAGTAACGCCACCTAGTGTCCACGGACCATAACTAGGTAATCACCGATTTCTGAAAACGTCTATATCCCTTCGCAACTTCGTTGGCGAGGGGATAATAAAATATCTATAGATACGAATTGACGTCTGATAATTAAACCCAATAAATACCGTTGTACACCATTATAACTCGCGAACATTCACATATCTTTTCACTTTTCTGCACATTCTTACAAAAAAAAACAAAAAAACCTGGTACATAATATTCAACGTTTTGCATATTTTCCTTTATTTAATGTACGTCTTTGATTGTAGGGGCCCTGGTGGCTCAATGAGTTAGGTCGCTGGATATAACAAGTCATACAAGCCTATCACCAATATGGCGTGGGTTCGCGCCCAGCTTTGTAAATTACAAAAAAGGGTACACTTGACTGGCAGCCGCAAGTGATAAAGTTTACCAGTTACTTGCCTGCCCATGGTCGGTGGTTCTCTCCGGCTTCCTCCACCACTAAAACGGGTCGCCATGATATAGCTGAAATATTGCTGAAAGTGGCGTTAAACACCAAAATTAAAATTCAAATTCTTTGATTGTCGTTCTTCATCGTGTGTCGTGCACAACAATTTGTTCCGTGCAAAGAACGAAATTTATTGTGGAATTTAATTTTAGTTCACGTTCATCCATATGTATATAGTCTCTTCTCTTTGAAAATAGCAGGAATCCACAAGTATTTACATCGAATTAAATGAGAAATTTATATTTTTTTATTCTAAAATAAAATAACTGTCATAAATCAAACTATAGATCAGATTTAGTGTTAACCTTTGTTTGTAGATATCAAATAAATCTAATTAAAATTCAATCTTTGATTGCTCCCCGTTATGTCGATCTTTGATTGCTCCCGGTTATGTCGACCTTTGATTGCTCCCGTTTATGTCAATCTTTGATTGCTCCCGGTTATGTCGATCTTTGATTGCTCCCAGTTATGTCGATCTTTGATTGCTCCTGGTTATGTCAATCTTTGATTGCTCCCAGTTATGTCGATCTTTGATTGCCCCCGATTATGTCGATCTTTGATTGCTCCCGATTATGTCAATCTTTGATTGCTCCCGGTTATGTCGCACATAGCAAAACTGGAAGCAATCAAAGATAAAATTTTAATTAGATTGATAAATTAAGAGACATTGAAGATGTAGAATCCCGAGGATTTTGCTTGGCTTTTCCTCCTAATATAATTTTCATATGAGAACTGCTAATCATTGACGGGTCAATTACATGATATGATCTCACTCCTGAATCGAGAATTCCCCTATACCACCATTAAATGTTATGTGGCATGCAACTGGGACTTGCACATGGATGGGGTTGGGTTATATTAAGTAAAATTGGATACAGTGCACACAGTGCCACGGCAATTTGAAAAACACCACCCATCCATATATTCGATCTATGAAAATTATACCCATTCATATATTATTTAGTTATTGGTGATGGATTCATATGCAATACTAAAATCCCAAATAAACAAACCTAGATAAATTCCCCCCATTATTATGTTACATTATAAGAGCTGCATTACTAGCTTGTTAGGGTTATGATGTTTTAAACGCCACTTTCAACAATAGTTCAGTTATATCTGTCCGTCAGTTTGATTGGTGGAATAAACCGGAGTACCCAGAGAAAACCACCGACGTGTGGCAATTCACAGACAAACTTTATCACATAATGTTGTATCGAGTGCACCTGGCCATGAGGGGGAGTAAACCTCACATTTTTAATGGTGACGAGCACTGATTGGACATGTAATTGTAAATCTAGTCTGGTACTCGTGACCCTTCAGTTTTTGTTGTTGTTAGAGGGTCAGGTAAAGGCTGAATCCATGTTTTTAATGGCGACCTCCATCTAGGTGACAAGAAACTCCATGTGGCCAAAGGTATAGATGCATAGCATCGAGTGAAGGGGTGTCTTAACTTGGAATTTAGCATCATTCAAACAATTGGTTTTGGAAATGTCAGAGAAGAAGATTTATGAGAAGACGACAGATGCCAAGTGATGGCAAAAGCTCATTCACATGACCATTTGGGTCAAGCCAGCATACAACAGGAAACACAATTTCTGGCACCTTGGAGTTTCCGGCTCTTGTTTGGAAACAGGTAGGGCCGGAATCTCACAAATCAATACCAACTTTATATTCTGTGCCAATGATCACTGTGCTAAATTTTGGAAGGATCAGTCGACTAGAACAAAAGTTATTGCATGGAAACCATTGTGATGACATCAGATCCATAACATAATGTCTGCAAAATGTTTACAGACATATAAAGATGATCATGTTAATAAAGATAAATAAAGAACATTTTTATTAATCATGTTTTATTCATGAGTAAACTGAACTGATTACAATAAAACAAAATGCTATATATGACTCAAGTGAGCATGTATCACTAACCTGATTATCCATGCACTATTTGGGTTCAAGGTGTCTGCCAACTTGTATTTCTGATTGACACAAAAAACTAATTTGGTAGAGCAATATTTAAATAACATTTTAGTCAAGTTTGCTGTCCAATGCTTAAGTAGTTTCAATGTAGAGCCATATGTTAAAGTTGTCGTGTCATCTTGCATTTCCAAACCACACAAAAAAGATAATTTTTGTTAGGGAACGTGCAATGTTACTCATCTATAGTTTACTCAAATATCCAGGTTCTGAAAAAGTTGGTCTTCATTTTCTCATATGGTTCTATGTTAAAATGTCATGTGAAGGTGGGCATCTTAGATTTCTAATCACAAAAACATAAAATTTGTAAACAGGTACCTAAAAACCATTCCAGCCAAATTTGCCTTCAAACAATTCAGTGGTTTCAGAGAAGAAAATAATTTTCCCCTAAAGATATATGTTGAAGTTTTATCTTGTGGTGGTAGCCATCTTGAATTTTCAATTGACAAAAAAAAATAAAAAAAATAAATGAAAATCATATATGCTTTAAAGGATCGGCAAAGAAGCATTCCTATTTAAAGTAAAAATTCCACCATACATGCCTGGTAATTGTAATGTAAAAAGCAAATGGCATCGATGGAGTTGGACAACAGATACAAAGTGAAAGAATAAATTACACAGATGATGTTGGACAACAGACACAAAGTGATAATACCTCACATGGACCTTCAGCCCAGGTGAGCTAATAAATGTAAATTCATTGGGAATGTACCAGATATCCTCTCATGATACACATGTTTCCTGTCGTGAGGAAGGAACAATTTAGTATGTATGTGAAATAACTAATCTAGTAGTACACACTCAATAAAATATACAAACATGTATACCTAAAACTCTTATCTACATCTCATGAAAAATACTTATGTTGTGTCATAAACATAAAATAAAGTCTTAAAATCCACATCATCTTATATTGCATATCACTTGAGCATGAGTCACTCACCTGGTAAAGAGCATTTATTGAACTATTGCATATATTGGCATCTGTTAAATATTGATTCAAATACCGAATATTGAAATCCCTTTATTCAATGTTACAGCTATTATTCTTCTGGTTCCAGAGCAGTATGGTAGCTAAGCACTTTTCCAAAAATAACTAGAACTGTCCGCATAGCGGGACTAATACCCCCCGCTTCACTCTGACTGTGTCCAAGATTATTGAAAACTAAGTCTACATGGAAAATATATTATTTGTCAAATTATAATGTTTAACACATTCAACAAAAATAAAAACGTCGTAGTATAAAAACTGTAAGAGGAGTTGCACGGACAAACCATGTACCCTTTCAGCCAAATTCACAAATAATAAAAAAAAAAACTAAGTTCAACAATCTATATTTTTTGGTAAAATTCATGAAAATCAAAATCCTTACAACATGCACATCTTTGATATGAGTACAAATGTTCTGCAATGTAAAAACTTCCTAACTTACAAACTGTAGGAGGAGTTGCGCAGACAAACCATGTACCCTTTTTGCCATATTCACACAAAAATGGCTAAGCTCAACAATCTATATTTTTGGTAAAAATGCACAAAAATCAAAATCCTTACCACATGCACATCTTTGATATATGTACAAA
>MJUT01008774.1:1019856-1034471 GCA_002080005.1 Gigantidas platifrons | reverse complement strand
TTCTAACTGTTTCTCAAATTTTTCTATGTCTTTTTTACTTTGACCTTTTTTTAATTGCTTACTTATTTGCATTGTTAAATATTTGATTTTAGTCTTTGTAACATCCCACCATTCTTGAATATTTCGGAACATTCCTATCTCGTTCTTCCATATACCCCACCAAGTATTGAATGCTTTTGTAAATAGTTCACTAGTTATAGTGTTAAAATTAATTCCCCAAATTCCCGGGCCCCTCTTAACGTCATCTAATTTTAATTTAGTGTATACCAAGTCGTGATCGCTGAATGGAAAGTGTTTTATTTTAGTATCAAACACTTTACTACATAAACCATTTGAACATAAAATAAAATCAATACGTGATTTTGAATTCCCCCTTTGAAAAGAATATCGTTTTTTATTTGGGTTAAGCTTTCTCCATGCATCATATAAATCATACCTAGTAATAAGATTTTGTAGTTCTATTTTGCCAATGTCGTCCATCCGTCGATTGGGATATCTATCAATCATTTTATTCGTTGGAATTTAAGTAGTTCCCACTTTTAGGCAATATAATAGGATCAACTTCATTTGTATAAATCTAAATATCCTCTTCCCAAAGACCATCCCAACAAAGTTTGGTTCATTTTTTGTTGGCAGTTTTGCAGAAGATTAAAATGAGAAATGTTAACAGATGACAGATACCAAGTGATGGCAAATTCTAACGTGACCTTTGGTCAGTTGAGCTAATAAGCCTAATCTGATATTCTGTTATAATTGAACAGAATCCAAGCCTTACACTGGCAATTTAATCTTTAATATATTAAAATCTGATCTGATTACAACATACATGTATTATTATTATTAATATTATATTACGTATTATATATAAATATATATATATATATAATAAAAACTATAAGAATGCTTGGAGCTTTCGACTGAGCAACCAGTCTGCGTCAGCATGTTTTTTCATATATATATATATATATATATAGATGATATTATTTCTAGAATCTATTACACACTTCATAATCAAGTTTTCATGTCATAACATATTTAGATATTATAAACTGTCTATGGAATTCAATGTTATACATTATATTATTAAATCACATTTACTTATCTTACAATGAAACATACTAACTAAATAACACAAAGATAATCTAGATGTACAACTGGTGAGCATGGATTGCTTATTTGATTCTTTATACACTATATTGGTACAACCAAGTACCCATGTATGTACCGGTAGTTTGTGAGACAAGAATTACCCATAGCCTGCTTATTTTTCATAAGAACCAGATTAAATGAGGAATCTTTGAAGAGAACTTCACAAACATCATTTACTAAGATAAACATAATTTAGGCATTACTTTCAGAGAAGACGATTTCTAAAGTTTCAACCAATCAGAAACAATAATTACCCATTACAGTCATGTTCTTAGCCAAATCAGGATGAAATAGACAATTTTGAAGAGGACCTCAAAAGTATCATTACTGCAATATATAGTTCAAATTGGCCCAGTAGTTTCAGTGAAGATCAAAATGTGAAATGCTAAGGACATTGTCTGTGTCTGATAGATTTATTAATTTCTATCTTTTTCTTGGAAACCACAGGAGCAATTGGAACAAATCTTGGCAGAAATTTTACTAGGTTAGTTCTCAACATTATTTTTGATTTTTTAACATGGCTGCTTGGAGAAAAGTTCAGCCGGGCTAAAAATAACTTAACAGCAGGCCTCATCAAAAAGAGACTGTAAGTAGATTTAGAGATCTGTTAAAATGAGAAAAAGAAAAAACAGGGGAGATAAATTACATTTTGGATTATACTACAATGTATATTATCAGAAATGTACAAGGATATAGCAGAGAAGGTAACTTAAGTAGTAGACTCAAAGATAGTATTAAGTACATTAAGAAAACTGTTACCCAAGAAATAACAGATGAGCGCAATTAAGTTTTTTGATTACACATAATAACAAGCATACAATGATAAAGTAGAGAAGGGAACTTAAGTAGTAGGTTCTAAGGTAATATTAAGTAGATAAAGAAATGTGTCCCCCCTAAAAAAAACCCAAAACAGATGAGTGCAATTATGTTTTTGATTACACATAATAAAAAGCATACAAGGATATAGCATAGAAGGGTACAAATTAGTAATATTTATCACAATTTTTTTTATGTGAAATTCTCCTGTTTTGTAAAGAAAAAAGATCTTCATACCCTTCAATTTATATAACACATACAACTGCAATTGACATTAAATACTTTGTTTACAATAAACATATCCCTTCTGTAAAAATCTTTATACTTCAATAAATAAATATATATGTATCTATAAAACATGTTAAAAACTATACATAATACTAAAAATTTCTAAAATTTCTACTGGTATATGGGCAATTATATTTTTTTGAATAGTGCATGATTTTAAATGGAAGATGCACAACCCACTATATATCATTATTAAAAATGGAAAGGTGCAGGAATTAACATGCAAAAAACATTTATAATGGAAGATGTATGAACCACCATACGTCCAAATTTAAAATGGGAAGATGCACAAACCACCATACGTACACATTAAAAATGGGAAGGTGCAAGAATCACCATACATACACATTTATAATGGAAAGATGCACGAACCCCCATATGTCCACATTTAAAATGGGAAGGTGCAAGAATCACCATACATACACATTTATAATGGAAAGATGCACGAACCCTCATACGTCCACATTTAAAATGGGAAGATGCACGAACCACCATACGTCCACATTTAAAATGGGAAGGTGTAAGAATCACCATACATACACATTTATAATGGAAAGATGCACGAACCTCCATACGTCCACATTTAAAATGGAAAGATGCACGAACCCCCATATGTCCACATTTAAAATGGGAAGATGCACGAACCACATTTAAAATGTGAAGGTACATGAAATAGCAAATACATCCACATTCACTGCCACCGGAAAAGCAATATCTGTCAGGCCTTCAGCCACCTTTGTTGCAGGCGTGAGACAATAATAAAACAGTAGAAACATATCACCTACTGACAGACTAACATCATACTTATATAGATATATCATGGCAGCACAGTATCTATATGCATTTGTTGTAAAAATGTGTTTGTGACTCTTATTGTATTCCCGTGTTATTATATACCTTTATATACCCCTCAAAGTTTTGTGCGCCAAATAAAATTACTTCCTCGACATGACGATCATCGTATTTAGGAAGTATTAATTAAACTTGCCCAAGTGCCGAATTTAGATAAAGAGAGGCCCTAGGCTATTCCACTTGTGCGGCCCCTCCCAATGCCCCACCTTCTCGAATGGAGGAAGACGGAAGTGTGTTAAATCAATTTCAACAAAGGTGAAGATGATGAGGCGGGGTGTTTAAAATTCTGCAATATTCTGAATGGAGTGTAACTGTGTAAGGAAAATTCCTGAAGGGTTGTTTAGAAAGTACAGTATGGTATGACAGCATAAGTGTGAAAGTCCAATAACAGTGTTAAAAATATGATACACCTTGGTTGGAGGCCCTCTACATTTTGAGGCCTAGGCTTCAGCCTATCGAGCCTATAGGTAAATCCGGCATTGCCTGTATTAAAAGATCACCTTTTTCTTGTCCTATCATAGACAACTGAAGCTCTTTTAAGAGGTTACCTGTCATAAAAGACCACTTTTTCTTTGTCCTAAAGGTGACCTCTTTATACAGGTTTCACTGTAATAATTTTGGTGTACAAAACTTAACTTGCAGGAAATATAATGGTAAATAATAACATCGGAATGCAATAAACATATCTAACAACAGTAATTATAATATGATTGTACAGCATTATTAACATCAAACAATGTATCTAAAGATAGATGAATCATGACAGGATTATATCATGCCTATATATAGAATTAATACAGATGATTACACAATATCTACCAGAATACATAAATATATTACAACCTAATTTTCTAATATCTGGTCAATCTTTCGATTTATATACATGTATATAGAAAGTATTTCTCATACTAAATTAATTAGTCGAAACTCAGTATCTGGGACTATTTATTTTCTTGGATAACATGACCTAAGAATATGGTTCGTTCATATCATTGAAAATTCCTTTTCTCCTACTAATTCAAACTACAACACTCTGCACCCTACAAACAATGAGGATCAATTGAATATATATTAAAGCTTTGTTGCAGAAGGGACGAAAGAAGATCATTCTGTAAGACAGTATTTATGTTAACTGTAACTGAGATCAAATATTAAAAACTGGCATTTAAAATCTTATGATAAAAGATGCCAATTCAGTGTCATCCCACTGGTCTATCAGCTCAGCGATCATCCGATAAAAAATATAATCCCAACAAATTCCGGTGCCTAATTTTGAATAGATTCATGTCTCTTTATCAGAAAATAAAGACAAAAGATAAAACTTTAATAGAGACTGAGATTAAGGTGCAATATTTAACACAGAAAATATTTATTTGCTTCCAATTTTCAAAAATTTATAAACAGCATTGCCCTTGATAGACAACAGGCTGTTGAAATATATTACATCAACATTTCTGATACTTAGATATGGCTTGGGTAGCTGGATAACCATTATCTAATGACATCAAATGATTATTAATAATATTTTTCTTATTTACTCCAATTTCATATGTAGTTGTGAATAAAATATGCTTAAAACCAATTTACTCCCATTTTCTCTTTATCTAAAATAATTTCCACACACAAACATACAAATTTCAATATTTACACATTCTACATTCATTGTCCTCACAAAGTATTATTTATTTATCACACAAAATACTCAAATCATAGACAAGGATTTTTAATGATTTGATTTTTGGTGTTTTAACGTCACTTTCAGCAGTATTTCAGCTATATCATGGCGACCAGTTTTAGTGGTGGAAGGAGCCGGAGTATCTGCAGAGAACTACTGACCCTGGGCAAGAAACTGGTAAACTTTATCACTTGTGGCTGCGAGTCGAGTGCATCCTTTTTTGTAATTTACAAAGCTGGGTGTGAACCCACGCCGTATTGGTGATAGGCTTGTATGAGCTGTTAGATCCAACGACCCAACTCATTGAGCCACCCGGGCCCCCGATTTTTTATGATTCCCATGACATTTCAATATATACATTTTATCATTCATTTCTACTAATATATCAACCATAAAAATCAGTCGCTGTAATTTCATACCAATACTGTATTTTGATTTTAAAACAATACATGACTGTCAATAAAAATTAAGTTTACACTAATATTTCTTGCATTGTTATACCAATACAGGTCTATCAATAAAATATGTATTCTATCAATCTTAACTAAATAATAAAATACTTCTTCTCTAAAGAATAAGGTACAAACAAGATATCTTCTTTAAAGAATAAGGTAGAGACAAGATATCTTCTCTAAAGAATAAGGTAAAGACAAGACATCTTCTCTAAAGAATAAGGTGCAGACAAGATATATTCTCCAAAGAATAAGGTACAGACAAGATATCTTCTCTAAAGAATAAGGTACAGACAAGATATATTCTCTAAAGAATAAGGTACAGACAAGATAATCTTGTTATTACACACTAGTGACTAGAACATTATGAAACATTAATGCTGATTTGATGATACATTACCATATTTCAGTGTCACATTCAAGTCTGTGAGAATATTTCTTTTGCAACTTTAATGATAATAATGATTTCTTTTTTAAATATTTTTATCGAAATTGTTATAATTAAACAAAATTAAAAGGTTTTAGTTGCAAATCACATCTTTTGTCTCAAAAATATTATTTTTACAAAAAATCTTCTATGCACACTATCAAAATTTTGAAAATGTATAACAGTGAAATTTAGCATTTGGCTATTAACATCAGGATTATAAGATTTCATACAATTCCATAATATCTTGTGACAGAAGACAGCATTTAAATTTACAATTATCATGTTACCTCCAAAAGAGGAAATAAAAATAACCTAATCACACAATAACAATGAATTGAATCAATCTAATTAAAACACCAATTATTAAATTGCTACTACTGGAGAAATGGGCAAATACCATGTGATTGTCACATCACACCGGGTAATTACTGTATAACTGAAAATTCAAAAATGCTTTGCAATGAAATTTCTTTTGAAACAAATTCACAAATGTTTTGCAATGAAATTTCTTTTGAAACAAATTCAAAAACGCTTTGCAATGAAATTTCTTTTGAAACAACTTCACAAACACTTTGCAATGAAATTTCTTTTTAAACAAATTCACAGACACATTGTAATGAAATGTCTTCTGAAACACACATATTTATGAAAACATGTCATTTGAATGTTAGCACCTTATCTATAACATTTGTAATTTACAATTCAAAATCTGTCATGGATATTTGTCAGTTAACAAAAAGTTAACAAATATAACATCACAATTACAACCAATCATTACTGCACTTTCTACATTAAAACATTACAAATTACAATTACTGTAGTATCGACATGATAACATTACAAATTAAAATTGTTGTAGTATCGACATAACATTACAAATTACAATTAATGCAGTATTGACAGAACATTACACATTACAATTAATGCAGTATTGACAGAACATTACACATTACAATTAATGTAGTATTGACAGAACATTACACATTACAATTAATGCAGTATTGACAGAACATTACACATTACAATTAAAGCAATTTAAACACAATAAAATTACAAATTACAAATTACAATTAATGCAGTATCGACAAAACATTACAAATTACAACTGCTGTAGTATCGAAATACCATTAGAAATTACAATTACTGCAGTATCCACATGATAACATTAGAAATTACAATTACTGCAGTATCCACATAACATTACAAATTACAATTAATGCTGTATCCACATAACATTACAAAATACAATTACTGCAGTATCCACATAACATTACAAATTACAATTAATGCTGTATCCACATAACATTACAAAATACAATTACGGCAGTATCCACATAACATTACAAATTATACTTGTCAACAGATACAATACATGTAATAATACAGGAATGGCAGTGAAAGAATTCATGAATCCTCTAAGATCACATAGATGTCAACATTACTATTACATTAGAACGACATTATCTTATATGGGGATATAACGGCATTTTAGAAGTTGTCACATGATCTGTGGTTTTGTATGATGGATATAATCCTGTCTTTCCTGTTCGTCTATTTAATCCTTTAGAATACCCGTCCCAATGGTTGCCAGCTATGCCTATCAAATCACCAGGCTCTAAATCTATTTCCATATTACTGCTGGCTATATGTCTCTCTACGACTAATTCATTGTGAGCGTTCTGTCCACCAAAATAAAATATATCATCTAGTGATTTAAATCTTGAAGAAGCATCACCATACATAGTCTGCATCATTTCATAAGCAACACGACAAACCTTAAATATAAAAGAATATATGAATAGAACTATCTGAGTAACATTTCTACATTGTAATAATATTTATTATTATACTTTATGCAAATTTCTTACGTTATCCATTCATTTCATTGGATAAGCGGCATTTGTTAATTTTCACTAACCTTTCATAAGCACCGCCCATCCCTAGCAACATGTGATAATATTAGCAACGGGTGTCAATGCCTAAAATTAACACCCGCTGAGCCCGAAGTTTGCCGATCCAGACAAATTAACACCCGCTCCGGCCGAGGTTAACCGATTCTTATTTCCTCATCATTTCCGTTATCACCAGACGACAACAAACCGTCAAACGCTCGTCATGGCGTTTGTTGACATTACGGAGGATAATATCTTTAAACTGGAAGTCTTCATATGACGTCATGTTGTTAATGTTCCAAATTTGTCAACAACATTTCGCGAAATTTTAATTCGTGCGATTTTTAGAGCATGAATATGCAAGAATGATATATTTTTATTTACAATATTGAATTTAAGATTTATAAGTATTGAACGGTATTAAAATTTAATGCCAAACATTTCAAATAACAAGTGCACTGTAAATTTTCATGTGTTTTCAAAATGAGAAAGAATACATTGGCTTGAAAATTATGTATGCAATAGTCAGAATATAGAAGCAAACGTGATACTATTTATCAAACTATACTATTAACATTTTACATTAATTGTTATAAACATTAGGTTATTATCTTGCTAAATTTGATGTTTTTTTTGTTGTTAATGTAAGTAAACTATCTTAATTTATGACTTTTTATTTTTTTAACAACTGTCCCAATAACATAATACACACTTGAATTATTAGGCATTTAGTATAATAAAAAACATACTGCCCTTGGATGAAGGTGTTAGGGTGATTAACACACTCAGTGAAAAAATTATCACCCTCGACTTCGTCTCGGGTGATAATTTTTTCCCTCGTGTGTTAATCTACCCTAACACCTTCATCCAAGGGCAGTATGTTTATATTATTAATATCAGTTCTGAACTTTATTTTTCAATATCAGACAACTACATGGCTACCAAGCTGAATTTTTTATTGGCACCAAAATAAATCTTGTCAGAAGATCACAAGTTTGGTTGAGAAGAATATGGCATAAAGAGATGACAGAGCTCAACACAGCTATTGAAATGGAATAATCAGATCTGTTATTGATATGTGTATTTAACAACATGTAATAAAATTGATATTATGAATTATGTACATTCATCATATACTTAGCATTAATATGATAAGTTTAACGAGCAGGATAAAACTAGCCATAATATCATACCCCAGGCTGATAATCCATATCAGGGGTGCCTCTTGCAAATATTTCATAACAATACTTCTTGTGCAAGTTACTGCCGGTATTTCCGGTGTCGTCTATTTACAAACATTAAATAACTGACATACAAAGAAAAGTGGGGGATAGAGGTCTAATCAGGGGTTCACGAAACATACTTTTTACTCATCACAGTTCACAGGAAGTAAATTCAGTTGATCACACTTCTTGAAAAATATGAAACCCAACGTTAATTGTTAAAAGTAGGTTTTACCCTTGTTACATCCCTACTGATTGTGTCAACAAGAATCAGTGGAGGTGACCCAGTAAGGATTCCTGCACTATTGAAAAATTGAGTTGAGCAGGGGAAAATATGCCTTCAAGAAGACCACATTTAAAAAAAAATCATAAAAACATTAGATGATAGATGATTATCACGGAGAACTTAAAATGATTTTGAATGAAAATGATCACGGTTCACAGTAAATAAAAAATGACACAAAAGAATCACATCTTCTAAATTTCCCATGTTTCAAAATGCCTTCATAGGAAAAGTTGCCAGTAACATTTATGAGGTAGAGATGCTCTTGTTTGACAACAGTGTGCTGATAATTTATCAATAGAATTCACAATTAAACTTCCATTTAAAGTCATTGACTTTTAATTATTTCATTTTTTTTATTTGCCTCGTAAAAACCAATGTCGGAAGTAAATGATAAAAAGACTAATACATGACCTTTTCCATATCAGCCCAAGATGCAGTCTCTGTGCCGATATGGGGGTCTCTGTATGATAACCGGGCTGATATGGAAATGGTCTATGTATGTTGTTACTTACCTGAGATGAGAAAGTACAAACTAAGTAGTCACACAGAGACAGGAAGTGGATGTCTAATATTATTCCACGTAATGATTCATTAACGAGAGTTGATCCATTATTTTGTTGTTACAGTACGCACAGTGCGTTTTAGCAAGAAAATGTCGGAGAAATTAAAAAAAGTCGGTACTGACACCGCGAAATGTACGAGAAAAATCGAACATGGTGTTTTCGGTGATTTACTATAAAACTCCGCCAAAACACTGACATCAACGATTAGACGCCCCGAAATAAAGAAATGGGATATTAACCTTTATTTGTACATTTGTATATAAAACTGTCATTTTTCATAATATGAATGATTCATAACAAATAATTATTTTCTTTTTCAGGTGTGCAAGCTGTCATCATATTTTTGTTCTTTAATTCTGATATTTGCTTTTGTTTTAATCTATTATGCTAAGAAAACAATGCCGGTCCAAACGTTTAGTATTATGTGATCACTACCATTTATAAGCTTGTATTGTATTATTTTTTAATCAAAATAAACTTGATCTTTTGAATGCAAGCTTGGTATCCCGAGTTTATTTGCGATGTTCACTTACTGTTGACTTCGCACGTGACTAAATTTCACCTGTTACAAAAGTTTCTAGATCCCCAAAAGCATGCTTTGATCGATGATATATTACCAACATGTGAAAACCTTTCTAGATTCTTATTCACGTGAAAAATGTGTGTACAAAGGGAAATGTGTTTCCACTTTTATTAAAGGTAAAATGACACATGGTTTTCTTTTCAATCCTTCTCGGTTTGCTTTTAAATCAATCCCTCAGGTAACTGTGTATTTGACCTTTTAGTGACCGAGTTCAATGTGTGCACTACATAAAAATAGATACACCCGTACATAGATCAAATACAGCCTGTAATACAGGTGATTAGCAACTTGTAAGAGAAAAATAATAACACCTATGTAAACCAATCGAAATGTTGGGATTAGATAATATATGCAAAACAAGATGCAAGCTCATATATCCTATAAATAAAATGTATGCCATCCCTGAAAAAAACAACGGTATCAAATGATCAAATTGAAATATACAGTACGAAATAGTAAAACTAGAGGCTCAGATGAGCCTGTATCGCTCACCTGACATAACTAAGTCCTCTTAAGAATGTCTGCATGCTGAATTCATCTAAGTTACTATTCAAATCCCATAGGGTTCTATGTTAAAACTATGTCTGCTCATGGCAGCCATCTTGGATGGAGGTCGTGGTCACCGGTCACAAATTTAAAAGTATACTACCTAAGGACCATCCATGCCATGCTTGCTTTAAATTGACTGACTGGTTTCAGAGGAGAAGTCTTTAAAACATTTTTCCCATAGGGTCCTATGTTAAAACTATGTCTGCTGATGGTGGCCATCTTGGATGGAGGTTGGGTTCACAGGACATAATTTTGAAAGTTGACCACCTAAGGACCATTCATGCCATGTTTGCTTTAAATTGACTTGCTGGTTTCAGAGGAGAAGACTTTTAAACATTTTTTCCATAGGGTCCAATGTTAAAACTAAGTCGAGTCATGGCGGCCATCTTGAATTTACGATCAGCAAATGATTCACAAGTTTAATACAGGACCACCCAATGATCCTTCCTGTAAAGTCACAATTCAATTGGCTTAGTGGTTTCTAACAAGAAGATTTTTAAAATATCGACCAATCAAAACACATTATGGGCCCTGGCAGCCATGTTGGATTTCCGACCAGCGCCAAAAACAAAAATCTTGTATATGACCATCTAATGAACATTTATGGCAAGTTTGGTTGAAATCTGTTCAGCGGTTTCAGAGAAGAAGAGTTAAATGTGAAAAGCTAACGGACGGACAAACGGACGGACGACAGACGCTTACCCATGAGAAAAGCTCACATGGCCTTTGGCCAGGTGAGCTAAAAACAAAACTAAACAAACAAAAAACAAAAGAACACACGTATGATTTTCACTGCGGTGTTGTCACCGACAATTAAAATATTTCACCGACATTTATGCCCTAATTTGTATATTTTCACAATGAAAGTTTCATCACGATTTCACCGCCATTTCACCGCGAAAAATCACTGACAAAGGTGATTTCATGCTAAAAACCTCTGTGCATACTGTACTTACCTGAGATGAGAAAGTACACACTAAGTAGTCACACAGAGACAGGAAGTGGATGTCTTATATTATTCCACGTAATGATTCATTAACGAGAGTTGATCCATTATTTTGTTGTTACTTACCTGAGATGAGAAAGTACAAACTAAGTAGTCACACAGAGACAGGAAGTGGATGTCTAATATTATTCCACGTAATGATTCGTCAGTGTAGCGTTTATTTAGTCCTGCTGATTGTGTAACATCTGGGTCATTAATAACGTCATAATGAGGATATCTAAAACAAAGACCACAACATTTTAATTTAGTTTTTCAATCTGCTGTTTGTGGATTGTGAAATTTATTGGTTTCTGATAGGGATTAGTGTTAGGGTTATGGTGCTTAACACCACTTTCAACAATATTTCTGTTATTTCGTGGCGGTCAGTTTTATTGGTGGAGGAAACCGGAGTACAAGGAGAAAACCACTGAACTGTCGCAAGTCTGATAGGTGAAACTAGAACTGTCCGCATAGCGGGACTAATACCCCCCACTTCACTCTGACTGTGTCCAAGATTATTGAAAACTAAGTCTACACGGAAAATATATTATTTGTCAAATTATAATGTTTAACACATTCAACAAAAATAAAAATGTCATAGCATAAAAACTGTAAGAGGAGTTGCACGGACAAACCATGTACCCCTTCAGCAAAATTCATAAATAAAAAAAAATAACTAAGTTCAACAATCTATATTTTTTGGTAAAATTCATGAAAATCAAAATCCTTACAACATGCACATCTTTGATATGAGTACAAATGTTCTGCAATGTAAAATCTTTCTAACTTACAAACTGTAGGAGGAGTTGCGCAGACAAACCATGTACCCTTTTTGCCATATTCACACAAAAATGGCTAAGCTCAACAATCTATATTTTTAGTAAAAATGCACAAAAATCAAAATCCTTACCACATGCACATCTTTGATATATGTACAAACAATCTACAATATAAAAACTTCCTAGCTAAAAACTGTAGGAGGAATTGCGCGGACAAACCATGTACCCTTTTAGCCAAATTCATCAAAAAAAAAAACTAAGTTCAGCAATCTATATTTTTGGTAAAAATTCATGAAAATCAAAATCCTTACCACATGCACATCTTTCATGTATGCACAAACGATCTGCAATATAAAAACTTCCTAGCGTAAAAACTTTAGGAGGAGTTGCGCGGACAAACCATGTACCCTTTTTGCCAAATTCACCAAAAAATGACTAAGTTCAACAATCTATATTTTTGGTAAAATTGCACAAAAATCAAAATCCTTACCACATGCACATCTTTGATATATGTACAAATGATCTGCAAAATAAAAACTTACTAGCGTAAAAACTGTAGGAGGAGTTGCACGGACAAACCATGTACCCTTTTTGCAAATTCACCAAAAAATGACTAAGTTCAACAATTTATATTTTTGGTAAAAATGCAAAAAAATCAAAATCCTTACCAAATGCACATCTTTGATATATGTACAAATGATCTGCAAAATAAAAACTTCCTAGCAGAAAAACTGTAGGAGGAGTTGCACGGACAAACCATGTACCCTCTATGCGGACGGACAGACGGATAGACGGACAGACAGACAGGGTGAAACCTATATACCCCCCAAACTTTGTTTGCAAGGGGGTATAATTATGGAGAGAAGATCTATTATACTGTAATTCAAATAATGAACAGGACAATTTGCTTATCATTTGATCTCAATGTAATTATACTTCTTAAGCCCCGTTCTCATGACCAAATTTACACATGTGTAAATTATTTTGCATATATGCAAATTTACACACGGGTGCAAATTCGTCCATGTGAACGCATTTACTCACATATGTAAATTTACACCATATGTAAATTTACACTTGGTAGGGACCAATTGCAAATTAATTTTTACACACGTGCAAATGTATTTGGGTGAGTATTTCTGTAAATTCAGGGGCGGATCCAGGATTTCAAGTTAGGGGGGGGGGCACACTTAAAAAAATCGCGCCGAGCGGAGGGAGGCGCTAAAATTTTTGGGGTATTTAGTGTGAAAAATCACGATTTTACGCAAAAAATCATATTTATTCCAATTTTAGGGGGGCGCACCCGGCGCACGCCCCCTCTTGGATCCGCCTCTGGTATAAATATAGTATAGGCGAAGTTGTGAAATGCATTTTTGCACCAAAATGTAAACAATCGTAATTAGGCCTAAACGGACGCAAAGTGATATGCTTCGTGGATATTTTTCTCCACTGGACATGTTTTTTTTTATACATCCGTATTGTAAGAACCTTCATTCCGAGCATTTTACAAACGTATGGGCCATTTTTTCACTAACGTTCAGCCTCTGACTTCGTTGCAGTCGCCATGGTGGAACTATTCCGCACTGAATGAGAAATATTATTTCAAAGCGTCTGTAAAGTCATAAATTTAGCGGTAAGCACTTCATATGAATATTAATCGATTAATTAAATCATTTGAGATATCTATAAAGTAATATTTGACTGTTTAATTTCGCTTGTACGAATATAAGGGGAGACTCGAAATTAGAAATATTTTCATTCAGTGTGGAATAGTTCCACAATGGCGACTGTAACGAAATGCATCTCACAACTTCCCCTATATACTATATATACTATATTTATTTTTACTCTCTTTTTTTAAATTTAAATAAAAGGCCATTGGCCACTGGTCCCCCGACGCCAAGGTTATATCGTAAGATTAAATTTTGAAACTACTGTAAACTAGATAGAGGGTCAGGTGAGCCTGTATCACTCATAATTCTGAAAGGGGACCATCCAAGGACCATTTTGAAGTAAAAAAAGGGGAGTAACTCTGGTTAGATTTGTCGAAAAATCATCATTATCGAACTTGACCTAGATATTCATGAGATACA
>MJUT01008774.1:991680-1005644 GCA_002080005.1 Gigantidas platifrons | reverse complement strand
GAGTACCCGGAGAGAACCACCGACCATGGGCAAGAAACTGGTAAACTTTATCACTTGCGGCTGCGAGTCAAGTGCACCCTTTTTGCAATTTACAAAGCTGGGCGCGAACCCACGCCGTATCGGTGATAGGCTTGTATGAGCTGTTAGATCCAACGACCTAACTCATTGAGCCACCTGGGCCCCTATCTTCCAAAGGGAAAGTCAAAACTCATAAGTATATAAACAGACAAAATCAGTCAACCACCGGAAAACTGAAAACTGAAATAACCCTGACTTGGTACATAGCAGAGAATCAACACATACCAGTGTTTGTCTTTTCGTTTGGCTGAACAGGAGTGGAACCAATGTATTCCAGCATTCAAGGAATGTACGTCAACTCTTAAACTACGAAGTCATTTCAATATATGAACTATAGGTATAGGAAGAGTTAGTCCTTGTATTCTTCATTATTTGTAGACATTTATTGAGAGAAGATTTCATTTTGCTGATGAAAGAGGTAATCTCCCACGATATCGTTCTGGAGGAGGGTTCAGGTCTTATTTACGTTACGGTATATCGTGATGTACAATACATATTGTGTTGCTTTTTTCTTCGCCTTGTGTACCCTAAGTTGCCAGTTTCTCTGGATTGTCCATTTTTATTGCCCCTCTGGCGTTTATTTCAATGTATTAAGCTTGGTTTTACAAGGAACATTTTAATTGTTATGGGTGGTGATGTTGGTGCATTACTCATTTTATGAGTTTGTGCTTGCTTCCGGACATGGTATTATTGTAAATAATTAGGAAAATCACCAAGAAAAATACCACAATGTAAGTATATATTAGCACGTTATATACTTACCAGTCGTATGTCCCAGTGTCGTAACCGTATTTAATTTACGTGTGTGTGACTAATCGTGCATCAATCGAAGGTTTTTTTTATCTGTCGAGTGGTGTCCATGATACATGTATGTGGTTTCTGTTCCGTAATGCGTCATCTGAATCTTGTCATTCGAATGTACATTGTTATCGCCTGTAGTCCATTATATGTGGAAAGCCAAAACGGTCAATATTCCTGCTGCCACTAAACCGGTCGATAATACGATTGTCGAAAAGATGTACATCCTATATGGTCGATAGTCGTACGGTGGTAAGATTAAACAGCTCAAGGGGTCAATAGCCCTCCGATCGAAGGACGATGTCAGGTGTCAATAATAATAATGCCGAAAAGCTGGACAGATTAAAAACGGGTAATAAAAGTAATGCCGAAAAATGGACTACAAAGGTGGTTAATAGTTCTGCTAAAATACTCACACCCAATACGGTCAATTATCCTACTGTCCAACGACTGCACAGCCAAAACGGTCAGTATTGCTGCTTACGAAGAATGGAGCAGACATAATGATCTGTAGTATTACTGTCGAATGATAGGAAAGCCAAATCGGTCAATAATAATACTACCAATGGTTGTATGGTCAAAATAGTTAAATACGGATGCTTTCAATAATGAACAATAGGTAAAATAACAATTAAAACGGTACAAGCAAATTGATTTATCAGACTAAAATCTAAACCAGGGACAAACAAACAAACACAACCACTTCCGAGTGAGAGATACATATAGGTACTTCATACTAATCACAGATGAATTATAGTACAGTTTTAATTCTAGAGTCCTTTGCAAATCTCACTTATACATTGTTCTAATATTTATTTTTATTGAGTTTTGCCATGTATTATGCTATGGTGTAAATTGTAGGGAGAGGGCGTTTATAATGTTATTATAACTTGTGCCCATTCCCATGGCTTATTTTCGAGCAATAAAATATGTTCAATTCAATTAGAGTCATATACGTTATTCAACAACAATGTGATCAATATGTTCTTCTTAATGCATTTTATTTATGTTAATCAATTACAATGGTTGATAAGTGAATGTTTAAATGAGTGAGTGAGTGGGTGAGCGAACGAATTTGTGAGTGCGTGAGTGAGTGAGTGTTTAACGCCAAAATTATCAATATTTCATCTAAATCATGACAAGAGCAAGTTACATTTCGATGAGACAATAATGTTTTTTTCGATTTGTATTAGACCAACACGCTTAGTTAGATATTTATAGTGCTACCTGATCACTGAGCCATTGGCGATAAACAACTATCACTCAAACCCCCCACTATCCATCATTAGTGTGACCAAGACTACACTGATATTTCACGAATTTTATGTGCATGCTATGTATATTGGACTACTTTAAACAAAACACCATCTGATATGGGTTATGAGTTGGGAATATTGTGTTTTACGCCATTTTCAACAATATTCCATTGATATCGCAGCGAAAACTGGATAACCCGGAGAAAATCACCGACCTGTCACAAGTCTGCGACCAACCTCATTACATGATGTTGTATCGAGTACACCTCGCCATGAACAGGATTCGATATCACAACTGTAGTGGTGATAAGTAGTTATAAATCCAACTATCTTACGATCACGACCACGAGATATTCATAATGACATTGTATAAAAGTCTTGCGTTTTTTATTATTATGTCAGCCTCGGTTATGTAATGCTTAACGTGTTTGCCTCGATATGAAACAACGATAGCATGTAAACACTATTTAATACAAATGATGGTCAAATGTTTTGAGATGTAACATAATGTTGTTTAATTGATCACAATTTACAGACCAAGGTGTAATTTTGTTAATATTCCGTCTATGGTTCTAGATTTATGTCTCTTTTCTTTTTATCTTGAAGTGGGGCTTCCGTGTTTTCTGGGGTTGGAGGTTTATGGTGTCTAACGCCACTTTCAACAATATTTCAGTTATATCGTGGCGGGTGTGTTTTCTGCACTCGTTCTTGCATATTTTTTTTTACTTGACCTGTAATAGATGTTCATTTTTACGGGAAAGTTAGAGAAAGTTTGAAGTCCTAAATGGACGAAGGAGAATACAGTGGCTAAATGAAAAGGGACAAAAGAACAAAGAACAAAACGTTACACAGACAACTAAAGATCGAGCAACACGGACCTCACTAAAACTCGGGCGTGAACTCGCATGCTCCGGAAGGGTAGGCAGTTTTTGATCCACATGTGGCATCCGTCGTATTACTCTTTTTACAAACCCTGTGATGAATGAGGAAAGGAATGTGATTACGACAAACGGATCATATCCGTGGTCATTTGTAACCGACAGATGCTTCTTAACTAAGTCATGGTGCCGATCGTAAAAATATCGAGGTGAGAATTGTTTCCTTAATGTCGACTAACTGTACAAGACATACATGTAACTCCATGGTTTCAACTCGTCTTCACCAGACAAAATCGGGGCTGTCATGGTCGTCATCATATACTAGTAGTACAAAATGTAGTTGGAATTTCAACTACCTATGCAATCAATGCCTATCACCACTTAAGTTATGAGTTCGAATCCCGTTCCTGGCGAGGTGTACTCGATGCAACATTATATATGGTAAAGTTTGTCAGTGACCTACGGCAGGTCTGTGGTTTTCTCTGGGTGGTCCGATTCCCCCCACCAATAAATCTGACCGCCAGATATAACTGAAATTTTGTTGAAAGTGGTGTTAAAAACCTTAAGCCTAAGCCTAACCTGAAATAGAAAACAAAATATATCTTAAAAAATCAAACTCAAATTATACATGTTTTTCCAAAATGCCAAACAAATGCATTAAAAAAGGAAAAAAATTCCGACAACAAGAATCCAAGTCTAAAAACATAAAATCACAAACTTAAAAAAAAAGATGACAACTTAAAAATACTACAATGATTCTCAAATTCATTGCCTGGCGTAGACAATCAACACAGTGATATGTCCAGTATGTATGCTATAAATTGTGTGTTGTTTTATATATATATTTCTGTGTCCTGTCATAAGTTATTTATTATAGAGGTGACAGAACGTAAAGTGACGAAATTACGTACAAGAGAATGTAATTGACAAAGATATGTTGTGTTCCCGTTGTAGACAGTGATTTTCTTCTTTGACATATATGACCAACGACGTATCACCATCTTGACGTTTGTTATATTATGGCTGTGACAAGAAAGACATTAAATTATTTACCGTTTGTCAGTCTCCGTGATTTTTTCCCAAGGACAGCTGTCGTAGTTTCAGAAATACGGTAAGCATTTTAAAACGTCATTATTTAAAAAATATAATTCGTGAAATGCTATTAATCAGCCTTAGGAAGTGAAATGTCTAAATTTCAAAAAGTAAATTTTAGTCAAGACGCTGTTGCTTTATTTTGTTTACAGATGAAAAACGGTTGCAATACACAGGGTCTGACATACTTTTGAACAGCGGGGCTAACGTTGTTCCAAATTATATCTTCGAAATAAATGCTGACATTTGGGTTACTTGGCAGTGAATAT
The DNA here is from genome assembly GCA_002080005.1 of Gigantidas platifrons. Classification (NCBI taxonomy): domain Eukaryota; kingdom Metazoa; phylum Mollusca; class Bivalvia; order Mytilida; family Modiolidae; genus Gigantidas; species Gigantidas platifrons. The sequence goes on along the minus strand of MJUT01008774.1, from coordinate 1,001,273 downwards.
TTAACTGCAATGCACAATAAAGACAAATACGTACTTTGTATGTACTTTTACAAAGATGTGCATCGACATCGAGCTGCATTTATTTAGGTGTACAAATAATGACATATGAATTGACGTTGGCTTTACCATAATATTTTTTGTAAATTAGTAGTTAAAGAGTAATGACAGTCAATGTAACCATCCGGAACAACACCGACTACTTCTCCGGCAAATAAATATAAAATTCTAAATACAGAAAAAAAAACACAGTAACATAATCCGACCGAAATATAAATGGCTTGAAATATGCAAAAACAAAAAAATGTGACTGGGTTAAATCGACCAAATGCGATCCCAATCCTCAAGTTTTGATACCTACATAAGGTATACGATGCTAACGCTTTCTCTCCCCTCCCATTTTTTGCAGACAACTAAGTTGTTGCATAGATTTATTTTGATGAAAAAATAGCTTTGTTGCATGATTCATAAAAAGTGCGTGCTATTTCTTTAAATATATGCTTTATTCTAAGTACAATCAAACTCAATACAAGATCCCCCCTTTATATGTATAACGTCATTTAGAAATTGGGGGTTCTCGTGAAGGAATAGGGGTGCATTGTGACTAAGCGAGTGTAGATGATTATTAAAAGAAAATGTGTGCAATTAATTTCTCTTTAACAAAAAAAAAAAAAACTACAACAAAAAACAAACAAGCAAAAATAGAAAACAAAATTAATAGATCGCCATTACATTATTTTCGTATTTTTTTTCTACATCACACTTTGTTGTATGTACCACGTGATAACAATATACATCTCGTTATTATATTATGACATTCTTATTATATGTTATGAAACCATGTATTTGTATGATCGATTTGTTACATCTTTATATGTCTTGTTTTTCACTTACTCCACGTACTACATAATAACGACGTTTGACCTGACAATATATAGACATTAATATAACACATGTCATGACAGCGTGTCCTTCCGCGGGACATCTGTGATTGTCGTTTTTCGTTTTTTATTTTTTTGGTTGGTATTAGGATGGACTTCGATGCAATGGCTGATAATTGCTGTAAGCCGTCAAAACATATACAAGTTCACACGCTTTCCCATGGGATTTTAATTTTCTCATGTTTTAAAAATAATATATTATTGTTTTTCACCTTTATTATTTTGGTTGGTATTAGGATGAACTTCGGTACAATGGCTGACAATTGGCGTAACCCTTCACTACATATATACATAGTCCAGTATATTAAGCATTATAAATTGATAATTCTTATTTAATTTTAATTTTCTCATGTCCTAAAAAGAAAAATAACAGAGAAATATTAATTAGTTGGATTTTGTGAAGTCGCCGATGAAATTCTACAAATTTTGGTTATTCATATGATTTGGTAGCTTTCAGAAATGGCGGCGCAAGATATACTACCCATTAGAATTGCAAATTTAAATAGACAAGTGTTATATCTAGTTATTATATGACTTCAGATAATGTGACAATGTCTTTTCTGATTGTTTGACGTCCTTATGAACGTTCTTTGATAAACCGTTAAAATCACCGCGCAGAAAGTCACGAGAGGTGAACATAATAATCCAAAGCTTCTCCAGACACCTTAAAATAGAAATGGTGTTTCCCAATTATCTTAAAAGTAGTAGCCAATTGTCATCGAGTTAAGTTTTGTCATCGACTAATCAGGTGCGTTCTTACTAATCACTTTCGGTACACAATTAATTTAATAATGGCAGACGTTGAGCAGAGAGCTGGGGTGTCTAGGGAACAAAGTCGGCGCTGTTTGGTGTTAATTCAAATTTGATTTAATGTCATATGATAAAACAGTTAATGATTTCAATTTCGGTGAATACAAGGATTGATCAATCCATGGAACATGATATTCACCGACGCATCCGAGGTGAATATCATGTTCCATGGGTTGGTCAATCCTTGTATTCACCTCATCGAAAGTCATCAATTGTATAGTATAGTTTGCATTTGAGTGAACATGTAGTCATACAGTATCTATTATGTTCACTGAAGTCGAGCGGTTATACCGAATGCATCACTTTATTGACTTTAGACTTGAGACGTGGGTTAGGGTTGAATATGTCTGTAACACTTCAGAAGAATGATTCCATTGGTTGTAATGATTTTTTTGTTCCTTCGTGTATATTCATCTTGTAAGTTTCTATCAACGCAAAAATTATTATCATCATTCATAAATACATTAATACGCGTAAATGAAAAAAAAAACACGTTATCGACGAAGATTAAATACATTATGGATAAAGTTCAATATTAGGGGGGGGGGCCCGGGTGGCTCAATGAGTTAGGTCGCTGGATCTAACAACTCGTACAAGCCTATCACCAATATGGCGTGGGTTCGCGCCCGCCTTTGTTAATTACAAAAAAGGGTGCACTCGACTCACAGCCGCAAGTGATAAAGTTTACCAGTTGTTTGCCCATGGTCGGTGATTTTCTCCGGGTACTCCGGCTTCCTCCACCACTAATACTGGTCGCCATGATATAGCTGAAATATTGTTAAAAGTGGCGTTAAAACACAAAAAATCAAATCAATCAATCAATTAGTATTAGGACCAAGCTTTCATTACAACGTAGGTGCCCATCCAGTTTTATATGACATTCTATTCACACGTGGCAAACACTTACATGTTTGTATCATTTCACTAAGAGAGGAGGTTTTGGGTCCATTAAACTAGATAGTGTTGTGTTTTTGTTTTGTTTTTCTTCGTCTTGTATGTTCTATGTTCCCGGTTTCTCTGGATTGTTCAGTTTGTATGGCCCCTTTTGCATTCTCTAACCTTCGTTCACCGGGGTTTGTGTTACTCGATCTTTAGTTTTATATATATGTTTTGTAGATCGTTGTTTGTCCTTTTGTATTTTTTCTTTCGGACATTGTGTTGTCTGTTCTTCTTCGATATACGAATTCTGATTACCTCTTTGGTATCTTCAAACTCTTCTTTAACCCCTTTACTTTTGCTTTCTTAAAGTGCATGTACCAAGCCAGTCAATTGATCGGTAATGTATATATGTATCATACAGAAATTAGGGAGGAATGTGACTACAGGTGACTTTTAACTGCCACTAGAAAAGTATGAATAGATGGTTCGGTTTATGGTGTTGAATGCCTCTGTCAACAATATTTCAGTTATTATATATCGTGACGGTCAGTTTTATTTGTTGAGGAAACCGGAGAAAACCATCGACCTGTCGCAAGTCACTAAGAAACTCTCATATACTGTTGTATCTACTACACCTCGTCTGAGTGGGGTTCAAACTCATTACGTTAGTGGTGATAGGAGCTGATTTCATAGGTAGTTATACATCCAACTACCATACAGTCACGCCCACGACGGCCTCGCTACTTTTGACTACCACTATGAAATTAGGAGAGATAAGACAATATCAACTATATTTCAACTCTGCAAGATGTATAACAACATAACATAAGCTCGCAATGACCTTTTGGACAGACACTTGTACCATGCCTGCATAAGCTACAACTAAAGTTAAAACAATGTTTCATATTTACAATGAAGAAGCATATACTACAAGAGCATTTGACCATCCGTCATCTGGGGGATATGCAATTGAATGGGCAGCTCAGTGGGTTCAGCCCTGTGAACTATCACCAGTACTTGGGTTTGAACTCACCTGTATCCGTCACTTAAGTATTGCCGAGGTATTCTGCTCAAGCTGGTAATCAAAGACAAAAATTTCGAGTTCCAATATGAAATCGGCGTTTATTTTAAGCAAATGTTTAAAAAAAAAGTGCTAACTGTAATCAATTTTGAAAACACCCCGTCATTTTATCGGGTATGTGTTGATCAATCGTAACTAACCCGTGTAGTATTTTGTAGATCATTGTTTTCCCCTTTGTCTTGTTTTTATTTTTTATTTTTTATTTTTTTTTATTTATTTATTTATTTATTTATTTTATTTTTTTGTGCCTTTTTTTGATTTGTTTTTGACGGTTCATGTTATCTTTATGGCATCTTCAAACTTTTCTTACTCAAAATAATCATAAATCTCCGTCCGCAATACAACCAATATTGGTCAACGTTGTATATCTTTTTCAAAGGACAAAACCGAATTTGAAGTTAGTTGTTTGGGGCGAACCAATTCCGCCAACTCAGAAATTGTTTTAGCTATATCAGAAGATACTCAAATTCAATTTGATCAGATGATGATATTAGTTTTGTACTAGACCAACAGCCTAAGTTGGTTTTTAGTGCTAGCTCAATTAAATGTTTGTCTACGGGTACACTTGTCGATCCACCCTGACACGTTATCATGAATCCGAGCAAATCATGCATTACTCTTACTCCTATAATACAGCATGCATAGCCGAGAAGCAATGCAAATGCAAATTTTATAGTCTTTGGTTTGACCCGACAGGGGCTCGAGCTCTCGATCTACCACACTCAAGGCGAACACGCTAATCATTACACAACCAATGCGGTTTACTTGTACTTAAAATAGAAAGTCAAAATTATTTTTGGTGCATCATGACTCAATAAACGGCAATATATAAAACATGTGAAAAACAACTACTCTTCGATAGTATATTCCTCTTCATAGTTTAACTGATCCAGCTAGATGTTCGTCAAAGTGCAATATCCGACTAAGCTAGACCCCATGTACTCGAGAACAGGATAGCCACCCCAGATAGCTGTTCGTCAAAGTGCAATATCCGATTAAGCTAGACCCCATGTACTCGAGAACAGGATAGCCACCCCAGCTAGCTGTTCGTCAAAGTGTAATATCCGATTAAGCTAGACCCCGTGTACTCGAGAACAGGATAGCCACCCCAGCTAGCTGTTCGTCAAAGTGCAATATCCGATTAAGCTACGTACATCTAGCTGGGGTGGCTATCCTGTCCTCGAGTACATATGGTCTAGTTTAGTCGGATATGACGATTTGACGTACAGCTAGCTGGGGTTGCTATCCTGTCCCCGAGTACATGTGGTCTTGTTTAGTCGGATATGACGATTTGACGTACAGCAAGCTGGGGTTACTACCCTGTCCCCGAACTAGACTGATAACGTATACATGTATATTTTTGGAAATATCTAAATACCGACGTCATCAGACTTACTAGATTTACTATTTGTTTCATCAAAGATTTTTAACACCAAACATTTTGTACGTACGCATTCCTTTTATTTTTGTTTTGGTGTTCGCACGTGCGTTTTTGCGTCATTGTTGTTATGCCCTGTCAGTTAAGTTTAGACATTTTATTTGCATAAAAGTTGCAAATGGGACACTGTCAGTGCGATATCTGTGTTCATAGATTAAAAAAGAATATGACGAATTCAAGATAAGATATGAATGATAATGAATCGGTATTTTCTTTTTCTTTAGTTATATTTTCATATTTACAAGGTAAGGAAGGGACAGTAAATTTCAATACAAAAAATAATTTATTTTAGAAATGATAACCACAAAAATGTGACAATTTTTGTCTTTTATTGCAAATACCAAGTTTCAGAGTGAGTGAGTGATTATTGTTTAGCACCACCTCAGCAATTTTGCAGCTATATCATGGCGAGAAAAAGTTAATTTTCAATCAGAGGATGATGAGATCCGCTTTGTTCTAGACCAACACGTTGAGGTGGATTTTTATAGTGCTAACTCACTGAAACAACAGTCAGCGGGTAGACATGTCGCCCTACTCGGACACATTATTCTGATTCCGAGTCAACCAGTCTTTGCTCTTACTCCTTCATGCGGAGTAGCAAAAAATACAATTTTCATAGTCTTTGGCTTGACTCGATTGGGACTCGAACCCACAATCTACCGCACTCAAGGCGAGCACGCTAACCGTTATACCACCGATGCGGTGTAACTAAGTTGCATCGGTCTCCAATGTTCATTTAGTATTGATAAGATCTAACTCACTGAGTTTACAAATACAAAAAAAAAATGTTAGTATTTATATTTTTCTGCTATCATTTGTTTTCCCCCTCTCCCCATTAGACGGCACAGATCATGACATTGTGTCATTCACACGTGACACGTACATTTTGTAAACAGTTTTATTTATATTTCCCACGCTGCGACATATCAGTAAAGGGAAGTAAGCGAGAAATGTGATTTTAATCAAATAATAACTGTAATAGCGAACATCGCAAGATGCGAGCTAAACAGCAACATGTGTGTAAGGAGATGAATCAATATACTAACAATACCAACCGGAAGTGGTTTTTAAGTTTCAGTATAGAATGGATAATCGGAGAGAATGACCGGAAATAGCCCATTCTTATTAGAATAAAAATAAGTATCCAGTTTAAAAATAACAAACAAAAAATAGGAATCCGTACAGCTTCTTTACATGAAACGATTAATTTATTTAAAAAAATTACAATCGCTATAGTTTACGTCACACACATATTGTTACGTCACGTCATTCATTTCATGATCGCTGTCACTGACACTGTTTAGAGTAAGCAATCATTGCTCTGTGTTTCTCAAGTTGGTGGCGATTTACAGTTGGTTGCCGAATAATTGTTTATGTATTGAACGGTGCAGTTCCCAGCAATGTGAAAAGAATGTCTTTATATTTAAAATTAGTAAGATAAATCTCGAGTACGTTGAGATTTTCCTGACGGAGATTCCGCAATGTTTACAAAGACGTCACTGGGGTTTCCCCACATTCCTAACCTATGACGTCACGAAAGTTAGTTCCGACTAAAGTACATCTTGTATATATATAGGCCATTTTCTATCACATAGGTTGTATCTATTATCAAAATAGATGTATTTCTATAGAATACATACTTAATGTTTGATAAATGATCATTACAGAGTGAAGTACAGGAAACAGCCTTTTAATTTGAATAAAAAATAACTATCCAGTTTAAAAATAATCCCCCCAAAAAATAGAAAGGAAAAACCGTACATGAAACGATTAATGTATTTAAAAAATGGACAATCGTTAGACCTTCTTGTTTCACCCCTAAAGCTGTCGTCACACGATTTCGTTGATCATGTCGCTCATAGTTTCAAAACAAAGAAAAACAAAGTAGGAGTATAAAGATGATTTTTTTTAAAAACAATATTGATTCAGTTGCCAACCCTTAAATATAGATTCTCCTTCAGTTGCCCGTGGGTTACGATATTTCTCCACTCTCGAGAGTTAAATTAGAAATTTTAACCACTCGCCGTTACGATATTTCTCCACTCAAGAGATTTAAATTAAAAATTTTAACCACGAGCCGTAAGTAGTTAACATTTTTAATTTAACTCTCTTGAGTGCAGAAATATCGTAACTCTCATGGGCAACTGAATGAGAATTTCAGTGTTTCTCCCATTATTTAACACGAACTTTATTTCAAAAGCCATCAAACGAGTCAAACGAGTCAAAGGCGGGGAAAGGCATGAGACATTTTAATCCTCTAGAGGATTACAGATTTTTCCACCACTGGTTCAGCGGGGTTAAAATGACGTCATAATGGGAGAAAACTATTTACACTGGTTGGCGTGGCTAACCTATTGTTTGAGGTTAGCCCTGAACTCCTCTATGGAGCTGGCTCCAACTATAGTGTCTGGTAGGTGGTTCCATTATTGTGCTGTTCTTTGGAAGGAGTTTTTGAGAGTGTCATAATTGGACCTCTCCTTGAAAAACCTATGTTGACCTCTGGTTCTGCTGTCACCAGGTCTGAGGTATAAGTCTCGGTCTATGTCCAAGAGTCGATGCTGGATCTTATACATCATAACGAGTCTGCTTATCCTCCTCCGTTGTTCTAAAGTCTGCCTCTCAAGTGATGTTAACATGCTTGTCACGCATCCTTGTGTTCTGCTGGTGTAATCATTTATGACGAAGCGGGCAGCTCTTCTTTGTACATTTTTGAATGTCTGTATCAGGGTTTGGGTGGTGGGATCACATACAATTGCTACATATTCCAGGGTTGGTCGTAGGATCGTGAGGTAGCTGGTTTCTCTTACTTGTTTCATTTTGATCAACTGCCGATTGGTCCGATCAAAATTGTTTATTTACAACAAGAGGAGTGGATCAGCGGGGGGTAAGACATTCGATATTTTATGTCTTTTCTGTCGGAGTTATGAATTGATTTGTGCGTGAAAAGGATGATTATATATTTCTTTATGAAAGCTATTATTTGTTTTCTTATGTCATTGACATTTCGGTGGAATTTGAACCACATTTTTACAAATAATCATGTCAAAATTTAACGTTATGAACTTTCATCATTTATTTTACAAAACATGTACATAAACACATACGAGCAACACGACCCACAGGGGTTTGTTACGATTTTTTTTATCCCTCGACTACTCTCATGTGTATACAAATGTATTTTTTAGAGTAGTCAAGGGATAACAAAAATCGTAACAAGCCCCTGTGCACGACCCCCGGATGAAAAGGATACTTTTGTTTAAATGATAGACGTTTGACTCATCACAGTCACTTGATGTTTCAAAAACTAAGGGGCCCGGGTGGCTCAATGAGTTAGGACGGTGGATCTAACTACTCATACAAGCCCATCACCAATACGGCGTGGGTTCGTGTCCGGCTTTGTAAATTACAAAACAAGGGTGCACTCGACTCGCAACCGCAAGTGATATAGCTTACCAGTTGCTTGCCCATGGTCGGTGATTCTCTCCGGGTACTCCGGCTTCCTCCAAAAATCAAATCAATCAAATCATTTTCAAAAACTAAAAAACAAATAAGAAAAAAATGTTTTGCTAATTTATTTTTTATTTTTGCCACTTTAAGAGACTGTGGACTCATAATCATAGACTGGTAAAATACATGTACATGTCTATGCGTAGATGCGATGCTCGCCTGTAGGCTGTGCCTAATCCATATTATATTTGTAAAGTATGACAATGTGCTATTTAACTTATACTCCGCAATTGTCTGTGACACCTGTAATATTGGCCTATTATGGGTAATGAGTTATGATGTTTAACGCCACTTTCAAGAATATTTCAGTTATATCATGGCGGTCAGTTTTATTGATGGAGGAACCGGAGTACGCGGAGAAAACCACCGACCTGCTTGCTTTGCTTTCGACTTGAAGTTTTTCTTTTCATAACGGTGGCCAATACGAGTGGTATTCGCGATTCCCAAAGCTTTACCCTATTTGAAACCATCTTCAAACTACATTTTTGAACGGTAAAATAAAAATAAATTCCAATAATTTACAAAATTGATCTAACCACATCATGATAGAGAATATGTTTCTAATGTGTAAATTTTAATAAATACATTTGTTCAAATTCCATAATTTATGTCATTTTACATGTAATTTAATTAAAATAATTTCTTCAAAGAAAAAAGTTTTAAAAGACGTGTTTTTTAGATACATTTTTTTCAAATTCCATAATTTATGTCATTTCAAATGTAATTTAATTGACGCAATTTCATCAAAGAAAAAACGTTTTAAAGACGTTGTTCTTCAAAAGTAGTAAAAGTTTTGCCTGTGGCCTAAAGTTGTACAAAAAATATCGTCGTGAAAAATTGTTGGCAAGGACACAAAACATATTAATACGACTATTAATTAGGACACATCTATTTTTATCTCAAATTCTTCTACAGGCCATTTATTTATATGTATACGGGA
>MJUT01008774.1:944195-970117 GCA_002080005.1 Gigantidas platifrons | reverse complement strand
CCTTCATCCTTTTTGTTTTACATTTTATATTACTGGTTGGCAATATTGAATCCAATCCTGGACCTGAGTCTGCTCACATATCGAGTACACCGTTGAGTGCAGTAGATATTTTGTCTGATAAATCCATCTCCATATGCAATATCAATATTCGAAGTATAAGAAATAAAATAAATTTTCTCCAAAATTTTGTTGATGAATTCGATATTATTGTTTTAACTGAAACACATCTTGACAACAGCATTGAAAACAGAGATATCGAACTCGATTCATTTGATAAAAATCCTCAACGAAAAGATCGTACTAATTCTGGTGGCGGGTTACTTATTTACTCAAAGGAAGACATCGGCATTTGCAGGAAACAGGAACTTGAAAATGATATAGATGAAACGATTTGGGTTGAAGTTCATGCCAAAGGTCATTCTTTTCTTTTGTGTAATACATATCGACCTGAATGGACCGACTCTGAATATTGGGCACGCTTAAATCATGCTATAGGTTTAGCATATCAAGTCAACGAAAATATTGTGATCTCCGGAGATCTGAACTCTGACCTTATGTCTTTAAACAATAACAAATTGATTGATATGATGAGGCTTTTTAACTTAAAAAATGTAATAGAGAAACCAACAAGTGTAACAAATCATAGTAGAACATTATTAGATCCCATTATAGTAAGTGACACAATTAATTATGTATTTTCTGATGTTTTTAAATTACCTGATATTATTAGTGATCATGATGCCTCAGTCGTGATTTTTCAATGTTCCAAAAATATCTCTAGGTCATTTAAAAGAGAAATTTGGCAGTATCAAAAAATTAATTACGAAAAGTTTGAAGAAAAATTAAATGAAATTAACTGGAATGAAAAACTTGACCAATTGAATGACGTTGATGAAATGTGCGAAAAATTTACAAAGTGTTTCCTAAAAATAGCACAGGAATGTATCCCGACAAAAATAATAACTATTCGGAATAATGATAGGCCGTGGTTTAACAACGAAATACGAAAAGAAATTCGCATAAGGGACCGATTTAGAAAAACTGTTTTGAAATTTCACAGGGAAAGGGATATTAAACTATATAAAAAACAGAGAAATAAAGTAAATAACATGAAAAAAGTTGCTAAGGAAAATTTTGAAAATAATATAGATCACATTCTTTTAGAAAACTCGTCCAATCCAAAAACATACTGGAAAATTATGAAAATGCTTATCAAATCAAATAAGGGAAGCAACTGTATTCCTCCTCTTAGCAACTCTATAAATGATGAAAACTTCGACGATATTGTATATGGAGATGAAGACAAGTGTGATTTATTAAATAAATACTTTAGCCTTGTATCGAAGTTGGAGGAGGAGAACGTGCCTCTTCCAGACTTTGATATAAAAACCAATAATGTAATAAATGAGATTTGTGTAACCATAAGTGAAATTGTAGATATTTTAAAAATTATTGATCCATACAAAGCTTCTGGACCCGACAAAATTAGTCACAAAATGTTAAAAATTTCCCCTGAAAAGATAGCCATCCCACTACAAATTATTTTTAACAAATCTCTCCGTCAATGTAAATATCCCTCTAGTTGGAAAAATGCACATGTCACAGCGATTTTTAAAAAAGGTGATACTTCTTTACCTTCTAATTACCGCCCAATATCACTGATTAGCTGTGTCGGAAAAGTAATGGAAAGGATTATATACAAACACGTATACAACCATTTAATGCAAAACAAGCTTATCTACCAGTACCAATCTGGTTTTTTGCCTAAGCATTCCTCAGTCCACCAATTAATAGAACTATATAATACTATCTTAAACTCTCTTGAAAAAAAAGAACTATATTGCTTCGTTTTCTGTGATTTCTCAAAGGCTTTCGATAAAGTTTGGCACAAAGGTTTGATACATAAAAGGAATTGTTATGGAATAAAAGGGAATTTACTAAAATGGTTTGAAAATTATTTATATTGTAGACACCAAAAAGTAGTAAACAGAGATTCGTCGTCCTCATATGTGTCTGTGTCTGCTGGTGTCCCCCAAGGGTCTGTTCTTGGACCTCTGTTATTTCTGGTTTACATCAATGATATTGGTGATAAGCTTCTTTCCTTAAGCCGTTTGTTTGCTGATGACACCTCCCTTGGCTATGCAAGCCAAGATGAAGATAAAATAAAATATGTCATAAATCATGATCTACATGAACTTGGTGACTGGTCAAAGAGATGGTTGATGTCTTTCAACCCAGACAAAACTGAAATCATGCTTTTTAAAAATGTAGAAAACTGAACAAATTTTAAATTTTATTTTGATGGAAAATTAATTCCACTTACATCAGATCATAAACATTTGGGGATAACATTTAGCGAGGAAGCAAAATGGAATAAACATGTAGAAAATTTAATAAAAAGTGTCTCTAAACACATATGTGTTTTGCGTAAACTAAAATATAAATTAAATAGACAAAATTTAGAGAAATTATACTTAATTTACATTCGACCAATATTTGAGTATGCATGTGAGGTCTGGGACAACTGTGGTGTCTATAATTCGAGTAAATTGGAGAGGCTACAGTTGGAGGCAGCTAGAATTATCACCGGACTTCCAATCTTTACCAACACAGAATATCTATATAGAGAAACTGGCTGGGAGAGATTGGCAGAAAGAAGAACTAGGAGAAAGCTCCAATTATTATATAATATCCAAAACGGTAGCACACCCTCTTATTTACTCGATCTTATTCCCCCAACAATCCAAAGTACAACTATTTATCCCCTTCGAAATGGCAACGACATTATTGTTCCATTCTGTAGACTATCTTTAACTAGAGATTCTTTTGTCCCACCTAAATTTAAAAAGGCAATCCGCAGTTCAATCGCAGTGCCAATTCTGAGACACTATTCTTATGGTCCTAGAAAACTAAATATAATTCTAACACAGCTTCGTTGCAATGCATCCTTCTAGAATTACGATTGATGTAAAGTTAAAATTTTATCAAATGCTTCCTGTAACTGTGGCGCATCATGTGAACATTCTCACCATTTCTTTTTTGATTGTGACAAATATACAGATAATAGGGAAATATTATTTAATAGTCTTAACTGGCTACCTTCTAACATCAATATTGATGTAAATCTACTGACAAAAGGAAGTGATCTCCTAACATATCAAGAAAATACAACTATTTTTAAACATGCTTTTAAATATATTAAAGACTCCAAAAGATTTACAATTGTCTAAATGATCTAAAGAACCAACACACATCTCCAAAAGTATTTATTCTCTTTTTTTTTTTCTATCGTATATTGTCTAGACCTATGTTTTTGTATATAATCATTCTTTGTTTATTTAACTCTATGCTATTATATACATATTATATCCTTTCATTGCGCATGCTAATCCATATTGTAAATTATTGTATTCGGGAGAAGACTTCATAAGTTGGTAAAACTTGTGTCCGATCCCTATTTGTTATACTTAGCAAATACAAATATGTTTAAACTAAAAAAAGTTGACAATTGGAGAAGTGAAGTAATCGCATTTGTCATAGAGTTTTGTTTTTGAATCTTCCTCCGTTTTCGACCTCAAGGTAAAGGTCAGGGTAAGAAGCAGACTTTTGAGCATCAGGAGTATCCTTAACTTCAAGCTCATTTGGATAGATGCGATGTAAATGATCACTGAATCGAATCAAAACTACAGTTGAAAGTGCTGTCAACAATCCATCAGTTCTTCTTGGCGAAGGTACTGATCTGTAAATACTTTTGCTTTTCCATTTTGGTCTTGATTCAAGCGATATATATATTTCAAATCAATGAGTACCAGCTCTACAACGATGAAAATATGAGATATCCGTAAGACAAAGTCAACACTTGGACTGGACGCATGCCATATACTGCCATTTGTTCATGCTATTTCTGGCTGTGGCATGACCTCTCGAATGTTACCACAACAAACGTGCTTATCTGCAACTACAAGAGTGGGTAGTAACAACATATCATATCAACCCTCTAGAATGGGGGTGGGAAAGTGTGAAGGGTAAACTTTTTCCTATAAGAACAAATTTACCCCCTGCAACTGAGCGAATAATTAAAGTAATAAGATATAACTGTAAACTTAACTGTGTCACTAAAAATGTAGTGGTAGGAAACATGGTTTAGATTGCACAGTTGGATGTGGAGACTGTAAAGGTGTTATTTGCTCAAATTCAAACTTATAAAATATAACAGGCGAAGACATGACTAAAGATATGTAATTAGGACTATGTGATGAGAAACATATCAGTATTGTTACATGTTCTTACGTTTTGACAATCTTATTGATTTTAAATGCAGAATGTATATTGTAACGTCAGTAGACGTTATTCATTACTGCTACATCAATACTTTTTATATGTTACTGCTACTATTTCTAATATACTTCTATTAAAAAATTAAAGTTTGTTGGCCATTTCATAAAAAAATAGGATAGAATTTTAAACTATCTTGTTAGGTAAGATTTTTTTTTAATTTGGACAGTCAATTCAGTATGTTAGGTAATATGTACAAATTAGACAAACTGAAAATCTTCCATTTTACACAAGTTATCCATTCCAACAGTAAAAAGGTTAATATTTCAAATATGAAACATTTTATATCTATCATACCTATGTTGTCCCCCCTGTTTTGTCTTCGAGATAAAACACAAGAAATCTCTGCATTTTCCTTTGGAATATTTCTTATTTGGATCAGCTCCCTGTTATTCAAATTAGACTTCTTGTTATTACCTATATATAAGCAACAACATTAAGTTGCATCATAATTTCTATATTATATATATTTCCTTTTGTGTAAACAAGAAAGAATCGAAAAAATGAGAGAAAAGGGAAATTCTAATAATCCAAATTCCCATTTTGTATACATATTTGTAAACAATCAGTATTATTGGCCCCATATAATTTTATATGTTACTATGTTGTGCATTGTTTTACTCAATTGTTTGATTAAAAATGACAAATTGCACAAATAACTTTTTTTAAATATTACAACACCTATTTATTAATTTCGGCAGGGTACTATTACATTTTTGGACTAAATAGAGAATGCACAGAAAGAAGTCATTTATTTTATTTTATCAATTTGAAATATGAAACTTCTCTCATTAGTTTGATGCATGATTGGTATGGCTACACTTTCATTGAATGCTCTTTTTTCCACATTTACAACTGTATATGTTAAAAAAAATATGTATGCTGAAATAGTGAGAGGAGTTTAGAAAATCTCATAAAAAAAATATTTTTCCCTATCTAGATTTTTCTAGACTTTTGATATGGTATTAGGAAGACATTTTGACACAAGAAAATCCAGAGTTAAATTCTTTTGCAATTAGTTTGAGGTTTGGCTATTTTTTCCCATATATTGACTGGACTATTTGGCGAGAGCGGAAAATGCTCAGTGGATTGATTTGTACTTGTAGCAGATGAAATCAGGATGTCAACAAACAACGGCAGCTGTTGCAAATTGCCGAATTTATATGACCCTAAACATTTTATAAAGTAAAACTGTAAATAATAGATGTTAATTATTATTCTTAAGCTTACCATTACTGTTCCATCGGTTGAATCTGAATTTTTCTAGTTAAAAATTCGATTGAAGCATATGCAATTTATACACGAGTTATCTCCCTTATTTTCATATTTTTGCATATTTTGTTTTCATAAAATTCTTACTTTTCCCCTATTTAGATTTTTCTAGACTTTTTATATGTTGAATATGTTTATGTCAAGAACTAATTACAGTTAAAATAAATTATTTTGCAATTAGTTCTCGGTAAAACCGTAGATTGACTGGACTATTAGTTACACATAATATCTTTCTAGTTCTGTGTTGTCATGTCCGCTATGATTTCTGCATAAAAACGATGTTCGCTTCGTCTTTACCTCATGTTGTATTATGTTATTTTTGCTTATTTGTGCATAGTGGTGTTCAACACATATTATGTTGTGTGTTTATTTTTCTTGTTTTGTTTCTTTCGTCGTCAGGTGTATCCCATGTTGCCAGTTTCTCTCTCCATTTTGCATTGCCTCTTCGGTATTCTCTAACATTTATTGATTACGATAAAAATAATTTGCCACTTTCAGGCCATGAAGCATCTTCATTGCCTGTAGTATGGATTGCGACATACAGATGTCGCCATCTTGAAGTATTTCACCAAGCTTGCTACTTGTAGAATGCATTACGATATAGATGTGTTAACACTATGAGATACTGAAACAGCTTGCAATATTGATTTATTTGCATACCAAACAATGGTTTCATGTCAATGTCAGACATTAAGAGGATTGATGATTTATTGTGTTAAACGCCACTTTCAGCAATATTTCAGCTATATCATGGCGACCAGTTTTAGTGGTGGGAGAAGCCGGAGTACCCGGAGAGAACCACCGACCATGGGCAAGCAACTGGTTAAATCTATTACTTGCGGCTGCGAGTCAAGTGCACCCTTTTTTGTAATTGACAAAGCCGGACGCAAACCCACGCCGTCTTGGTGATAGGTTTGTGTGAGTTGATAGGTAATCCAACTACCTAACTCATTGAGCCACCATAGCCCATGTTAAGAGGAATTAGAAGGTAAAGTAAAATGTAATAGGGCTAATCACGGTGAAGAAAAGCTTGAAGATAACAAAAGAACAATCAGAAGCCGTAAATCGTAGTAGGATAGACAAGACAATGACCAAAAGAAACAGGATAAACAGGATAAACAGCGATCTCCAAAACACTACACAGAAAAATAAAGACCGAGAAACATGAACTCCACTACAAACTAATCAGGAGGAGAACTAAGGTTCCCCTGTAAGGTGTGCAGTTCCTGCCCCATGTGTGGCACCCTCGTCGTCTTACTCTTGGAACAAATCCGGTGATAAGTCATAAATCATGGTGGCGATCGTAAAACAGGGATGATTTAAACTTAAACACTGGAAACGCTTGATTCAGTAGCTTCCTTGTTAGCAACCACTTTATATCAAGGACATTATGATAATTTCATTCAAAAAATATGAAGACAAATTTACCTGTCTTGTAACTGTTTCATTATACCTTCCATTACAGTGGTGCAGTAGTCGTTAGCGTGCTCTTCTCGAAAGCGATAAATTGTGAGTTCGAGTCCCGGACGGATCAAACCAAAGACTGTAAAGTTGTTATTTGCTGCTACTCCACTCAGCACTTAATATTAAGAAGTAAGGGCAAATACTGGTTGGCTAGGAATCAGAATAATGTGTCCGAGTGGATCGACATATCTACATTTGAACTGTTGCTTCATTTGGGATAGCATTATAAACATCTAACCAATAATGTGGACATCATCACAATTATAGATTGTTTTCGCCATGACAGAACTGAAACATTACTCACTTGTCTTTAGACAGTGATCATTCAGTCACTCACTACATTACAGTTGTTACCCTATGTTGTATCATGTATATCTAAACATTTTGAATAGTGGGTAAATATTTGTTTTGGCACACCATCCCTAAGCATCACACTCTGAAACGAACTCAAAACCAAATCTGGGCTTATATTGATAGGATATTGGTGAAATGAGGGACATACATGAAAAGGTGGAATAGGTGAAGTTTGGAGTAACGTGGATGAAAAGAAGAAACACACAAAAAAGAATAGGAGATGAAGCATTACAGAAAATAAAGTGGGGTTATTTGAGAGGGTTCACAAGGAAAACGAGAAGGGATACAGAGAGACATTTGAAAATGTGTATCGAAGGACAAGGGGTGAAGTGAGTGTGTAATTATCTGATAATAGAAGAAATGACGGGAGATCGAAAGGGCAATAATTTAATGTAAATGAGGGTGTTTAGGGAAGGAACAACGAGAGATAAAATGGTTTGGGGATTTAAATTAGGGATGTGCAGGAAACAAAAACGGAATAATGCTTACTATGTATTATTGAATATACATGTTTATCAAATTTTTTTGACAATATTAAATACTTGACCAAAATTATCCGCAGCTGATCTTCTCTACATTACAACAATAACAGGAAAACGTTCTTTACTTGTCACTTTTTATGTTGCATATAATTGTACGTTTGACAATGAAGTTTTGAATAATACTACAACAGAATATGGGGACGTGTGAATTGAGCTCTGACAATTCAATCTCAACAGTACTCCGTACTGGACAATACAGGAAATGTTTGAGGATATCACAGACACAAAATGACAAAACAGGCAACAAAACACCTCACAGAGAACGGGTGTGAACTTAGATGTTACGTAAAGATAAACATATCCTGCTCCATCAGTTACAACAGTCATGTTATGTTAAAAATCCGGTAATAAGGCCTGAATGATAAATGACGAGATTTCATAGCGACAAACCGAACATATAGGCGGTCAACTGTGATACAGACATTCAGTAACGGTCAACCAAGTACAAACCAAGAGGAGCCGTCGTGGTCGTCATCATATGTGGTAGTTTGGTTTACTATGCAATCAGTGCATATCGCCAATAACGTTGTGAGTTCGAATTTCACTCAGGCGAGGTGTACTCGATAACATATTGTGTGATAAAGTTTGTCTGATTTCCGACAGGTCGTTGGTTTTCTCCTTGTATTCCGGTTTCCTCCACCAATAAAATTGACCGCCACGATATAACTGTAATATTGTTGAAAGTGGCGTTAAACACCATAACCATAGCAATAACAATCCAAATCACGCCCGTAAACCTTTTGAAGTGATGGTTTCAACCTTACAATCATCTTCCTTGTTAGCAATGCATCTCCATCAAAGAAATCCAAAACGAAACACAAACAATGGGATATCGTATCACATGAGAACAGGGCCGGACGCAAGCAAATTGGACCAATTGCTCCCAATTGGGCACCGCGCTTTAGGGATCCCACATTGGAATTATCTACTCTCGGCTGTTCAAGAAGAATTCATGTCAAATCGCCCAACTGCAAAATCGCACCCGTCAGTATCGCTCCTACATTTAGCAAAATCGCGTCCACTTCAAAATCACTCCATACAAAATCGCCTCATTAATTAATGAAATGAATAAATTAATTTGATTATAAAATCGAGTTACATACAATGATTTTTCCTTCGATGTTTCATAATATGTTTTCATTTAAAAAAAAAAGCACGAGAGATCCGACCGAGCGTGATTACATCATTTGAATTGCCTTGATAAGGTAGTTAAGCTTGAATTCAATAGTTTTTTGATGATACATTATTGTTTGTAAAAACTTGATAATATTAATGCATAATATCTTTCAAACTTAATCGAATTTTGTGATCCACGTCTTTGATATGTCAAGATCTGGATACCTTTGACGACTTATCTATACAAGTCTCTGGAAATAAGACTGCCACACGTTCGATGTTGCCATTTCTCACAACCATCGCGCTGGATTGCTTCTTTCCTGCCACTAACGACCTGCTTGAACTCTATACAGTCACTGGCCATTGCTCGATTAAAACAAGACATTAACTGTTACAAGGACAAAAATAATTACGCTCTCTTAAACGACAGAATTAAACAATAACGTTTCCTATTAACTGTAATTTGTATTTTCTATAATATATATTCATTGCTGTCGATAATTACGCATTTTGCCATTTATATTTGATAATTATCTCAATTATTCCTTATCAGAATGTCGTTGTCAATACCAATAATAATAGTAATAATAATAATAACTATTATTATTGATAACAAATGTTAGGGCGATTTTGAAGTTGAGACGATTTTGTTAAATATGGGGGCGATATTGACGGGAGCGAATTTGCAGTGGGGCGATTTGACCAGGTACCTTCAGGAATACACAACAACACACTGCAGGTTTTACAGAGAACAGCATTTATCCCAGCACCCCTTAAGGCCAGCTCTGACTTAGAATATATCCTCCATATGCAGGTCCAGCCGGAATGTTGTCATATATACAAATATATATATAACATAATTATCTGATATCTGGCATCTGATATAACATAATGTTTACATTTAGTTCTATATATATATATGTTCAAATATAATAATGAAAATAATGTATAAACAGAGATGGGCAACAATTCAACTAAAATCAACAACACGAACATTCATCACTTATTTAAATCAATAAAATACAAAACGACCAGGACATATGAGGTTGGACATACAGGTACTGACTTGGAACAGGTACACAAATATGGCGGAGTTAAACCAATTAATGTGATCCAATCTCTCAAACTTGATAATTCGATCTGCAATGGTTATACAGATATAAACAAATATAATTTTGTACACATTAGCGATAACTCAATAAGACCACATGCTATTGTAAAAACGAAAGACAACAACAACATAAAAGTACAACAGATTGTAATGACTATTAATATGTATATGTTATCTGGATGTGAATTGATTGATACCGAAAATATCAGCCTGCCGAGCCAGAATATGAAGTTTGTTGGCGAGTGAGCGAAGCGAACGAGTCACANCCTTATCAGAATGTCGAAGTCAATACCAATAATAATAGTAATAATAATAATAATTATTGTTATTAATAAAACAAAATGTTGGGGCGATTTTGAATAATGTGGGGGCGATTTTGTTAAATGTGGGGGCGATATTGAGGGAGCGATTTTGCAGTGGGGCGATTTGATCAGGTACCTTGAAGAATACACAACAACGCACTGCATGTAGGTTTTTACAGAGAATAGCATTTATCCCAGCACCTCTTAAGGCCAGCTCTGACTGAGAATATATCCTCCATATGGAGGTTCAGCCGGAATGTTGTCACAGATACAAATATATAATATGAAACAGGCACAGCCTTGAATGCTCGCGAATCTGAAAATTATCTGGCAATTTCACACTCTACCACTCCATCAAAAAGTGTCCAGATTTTTTGGGCCGAGATATATCGGGGCCGGGACGACTTTTTTTAGTCTCATTCAATCGAGTTGTCGTTCCTAACGAAATCTCAAAAGTTAACTTCCGCGTAGAAACAAAAAATTCTTGTCAGTATGTCAGAAGAGATTTAATCAATTAAAAATATCAATATAAGTAAAACAAGCTACCAAAATAACTTTTATTACACACGGGTTCCGGGTTTCAGTGATATCGTACGTACGAGAGAGGGTACGAGACCTAGGACCACCTTTGCGCTTTATGCTACGAAGATCTTCATTAGTTGAGTGTGTTAGTGTGTTACAGTGAACGTGTTTACAAATGCGCAGAATTTTTGTTTATCCGTCAGTATGTGAGGCCATGTTTGTCAAACAAATTCTAAGTTAACATTTTATACCATAAAGAGCTCGCTAACGCTCGCATATGACATAATTATCTGATATCTGGCATCTGATATAACATAATGTTTACATTCAGTTCAATATATATATATATATATATATTCAAAAATAATTATGAAAATAATGTATAAACAGAGATGGGCAACAATTCAACTAATATCAACAAGATGAACAGCCATCACTTATTCAAATCAATAAAATACAAAACGACCAGGACATATGAGGTTGGACATACAGGTACTGACTTGGAACAGATACACAAATATGGCGGAGTTAAACCAATTAATGTGATCCAATCTCTCAACCTTGATAATTCGATCTGCAATGATTAAACAGATATAAAAAAATATAATTTTGTACACATTAGCGAGAACTCAATAAGACCACATGCTATTGTAAAAACGAAAGGCAACAACAACATGAAAGTACAACAGATTGTAATGACTATTAATATAAAACATATATCACGCATACTCTGTTTTTAATGTATGAATGTTACAATCTATGACGATATACATAAATAAATGTTCGTTTTATATAGCTAGCTGTCTATGCACGGCAAAACAAAAAATAATGTTTGTAAATATAATTTATCACAGGGTGTAATAAACTGAAAACAAAATGTCACACTGTCAGCGCAGATTCGAATTCCTAGATATTCATTGAATATAGAGGTAAAATATATACCCATTACACACGTGACAGCCCATCCTGCAGAATTCAGTGAAATAAAAATTTGGCAAAGATTTTAATATTAATTGAAAGAATATCATCAATATGCCTGAATGTGAGATTTAGTGTGCAGTTGAATATAAATTCTAACATGACCTCCTTCTTTCGCTTTGCTAACAAACGAGCGAGTGATCCATTCGGTATAATCTCATTAGCACATGCGCCGGTGAATGTGACTGACTTTTCTATTGGCAGCATAAATTGTGTGCGACATTTTGCGCAAACGTAAATATAAATTACCGTCTTCCAATCAAAGTATACTTCCGTATTTGTACTCTTAGACATATCAGAATCAAAATAAATCATGGAAGCCAGAATGTGTTTATTAGTAATTTTATCCCCCGCTTCTGGCTCGGGATAAAATACTGATATCCGCCAATCCATGTTAAAACTCCCAACACATTCTGGCTTCCATGATTTATTTCTTAAACAATGACTTAAGAAACAGTGCTTGTGCTCTTACAAGTTCGATAGATACTGTGCATTGATCTTTGTTTCACGTTTATTTTTTACCCTTTATTATAGTATTATTACGTGATGTTTATCATATTGGCCTAGTTATAGGTCCGAGGTCTGCTGTATTGGCCAATATGAAACACATCACGTAATGATACCTTTATTAATTAACCAGTCCAATATCTCGCGGGATTTTTCCTTGCAATTGTCGAAATGTCTAGCGGATTCCGATCTAGTTGTTATTGGACTGACTGGAATTGGGCCAGTACGGAAAATATCCGTATTGGACTGGTTTTTGCGTATTGGCTCAATGAAAGTTTTTATATTGTATTGACAGATTTTATCATAAAGGCTAATAAATCAAAGTTAATTAATAAATTGTGTTATTCATCAACAAGTGCAGTATATCTTTAATTCTCAAAAATTTTAGTGATTGAAAGCTGATGCCCAGAATACAACAATACACGGATAAAGAATACTTCCTTCCTAGTGGTTAATGGTGGCAGTTTAACTTTTCTGGAATAACACCCATCAGGTATATAATATAGTATGAGTCGAGTAGATCCAAGTCGTAACCTCTGACCGTAATACCTTGTGTATCACATGTCATCTGTTTTTGTGTAATACGTATACATTATCTACTTATTCTGTCATCTTATAATAATTATTTGTAAATAATTGATGCTCCTGTAACGCAATCTACTACGCCTGAGTTTATTGAATAAAGTTGAAAGTTGAAAGGTAAACTTGAAAGTCAAAGGTGCAAAGCCGAAAGAATGTAATATCAAATATCAACATTGTCCGCATGGGAAATGGCGGTTCTAAAAATCCATTGTACAACACAATGTATGTTAAAAGTTCGCAGTGTATCTGTCTTTTATTGTATATTGAAGCTGTAATTTCTATATTTCAGGGATGATTTTGGTTTGAAAATAAAATTATTGAAAATCAATGAAAATAGCTGAAATCATCTAAATCCACTTGTTTTTATCTGTTCTGACCGTTTCCTGCAAATTTTGAAACATGTTTATCAGAGGAAAATATCTGAAATCAGTTAAATAACTGAAAACAATCATCCCTGATATTTGAATGGTATTGTTTGTTAATATTGAAATTAAATAATTTTTTGATTAGAAAACGGAAAATTTGAGTTTTCTCGAAAACAATACATTTCTTAAAAACACAGTAAACGAGAGTTTTGTGCAGATTTTTACAACCATTTTTAAAATATGCATTTTATCTATCCATAACCTTTCATTATTGCTCCACTCATCTTAAATTTGACATTTTCCCCCGATTTTTACCGCCAAAATAGAAGTGGGAGTAAGCTAACTAGAGGTAGCAGCCAGGTAAATCTTACATTGATAGAGACAGTTCAAGTTCAAGTTCTTTATTCACTCAGACACATATACAAGTGTAACAAGAGGAATATTATACAAACTATTTTAGATAATGACGGGTATGGCTAACTTAAAATAATACAGCGTCAGAATATAATTACAAAACATTTTGCAATTTAGATATAAATAATGACATTTTTTGCATAACCTTAACAGTACACAAAGATAGCAGGCCTTTCATTTTGTACATGTTTCCATATCTAGTATACTAAAGTAATAAATTGGAATACATTTACATCTAAGCCTTTGTACATCAGCAGAGGTACATTCAAATAAAAAATGAAATTCATTACCTAAACCAACATTACACAGATGACAAATACGTTCTTCTCTTGGAGTATTCGACAGAGACACGTCTACAGGCATAGTTTGCCACTCCATTTTTAAACTTTAAAATATTTCTAAAAGTTCACATAAAATTTCTTCATAAACCTATTTTATGACATCTTAACATATATACACATCGCAAGAATGAGTAAAACAAAGGATTTGTCAAAAGATTGTAAAAACATTGTGTTAAATCTATTCAAGTTTTTTCATCTTGAGAAGGCCAGGGGAAGACCACTTTATTCCCCAGATAATTTTATTAAAAGAACATGCAAGGCTGCTGGCATATCTTACAGTTCTGCGTATAGAGTTGTAAACGGTAAAAGTCCTCCTGAATCCAACAGACCGAAAGAAAGAAAGAAAACCCTTGATGATTTTGACCGTTGCGTTATTAAACGGACCGTTCATAGCATGTACAACAGGAAAATTGCCCCAACAGTCTCAACAATTCAGAAAGAAATTGAAGATACAATTAAAATCTCGAAATCAACGATAACTTTAACTTTATTAGATCTTGGTTATAAGTACAAAACATCCGGCGATAATAGGAGGCTTTTATATGATCAGAGGTCAGTAATAAATGATCGGTGTAATTACTTCCGAAAAATCAGGAAGTTTCGAGAGGATGGGTATGAAATTGTATATTTGGATGAGACAAATTTGTAAATGACAGATTGTACATAGCGTTTTTACCTATAATTTTTTTTATTCATATCCAATAATTGTGTACTCTATGTCTAACTTCAGTTAATTTATTAGCAGAAAAGACCGTTCTTTTTCGAATTATTTCCGAAAGATTGAAATAACTTGGTCAAATTAAAAGTCAGTAATTATGGAAATTTATGATTTCACCTTTTTTCAAAAAATTCCAGGTAAATCTCAGGTAAGCCTTGTATAAATGTCACGTAATCAAATGCATTAACCATGAAGGGAACACTAGCCTTCTCCGGTACTTCGACGAGAGACAGTATACCAGCTGCGGGACCACCGTCGTTCCTATTGTTAAATGGGATTACGTCCGCGGTGATTTGGCTGTTACATTTAACGAGCAAACTTGGCGTATTTTGAAGAACTTAGCCTGAAATAAAGACCAAAATTACGCTAAAAATTGGTAAGTTTTCAGATGAGCAGGGCCTTCAGAATAATTTCAACCGTAAATATTTATGCAATTCCAAAATGGTAGTAAAATTCCTGACAAAACTCTCGTTGGATGCGTTAAAAAAAATCTACGGTTTACGAAATATTTAGATTTTTCCGTTTTCTAGAAGCAGTTTCTTTATCTTTAATAGTGAACCACATCGGAGTTGCAATGAGTAGCATGCTTACCTCGGGTGCTGTCGGGTCAAACTAAAGTATATAGAATTATCCGCTAAGCACGCAACAATTGAGAGCAAGGACAGAGAATGCTTGCATTGGCTCAGAATCAGGTTAAAGTGTCCCGGTTATTCGACATATCTTTCCGTGAACTGATGTTTCAGTCAGCTAGACATACAAATATTACCTTTGATTAAAGGGAGATAACCCTACTTTTTCTTTTTTTCTATTTTCATATTTTAACCCAAATTATAATATATAAGTCTGTCATCCATTACCATTTACGATACATTATTTATAGGGCATATAATACACTGCACACATCTTTTTTTTTGTTGTATTTTACTATTCAAATTACAATCGACAGATTTTAAATGCACTTTGCTATGACGCTATTCGGTGTCGAATGTCACTTATTTAAAGTTCACCATTATATTTCCTGTACTTGTGTGTTTTTTTTAAATAGTTAGCTGTGTTACATAGACAGTGACAGGCGCGTTAAAAATGTCGTCTGCGAGCAGAAATTTTGTAAGTTTTATTTATTGTTATTTTATGTTTATTTAATCCAGTGGGGGTGTATGCATGGGATATAGAAATATCACCTACACGTAATACAATTAATCCCCCTCCCCCACCCAAGTGGTGTCTATTGTTTACGCAGGTCGAAATAAATACAAATAATGTTTTGTAATTCATTAATGATTTGTTACCGCATTATTCAAGCTTACCACAAGGGGGGATAATTTCAATAGCAAATTTGTAACGATATGTGTGTGTGTGTGCTATTCATATATATGTACAGTAAAAACCTGTTTTACGTGACCTTCCAATGGAACAGTGAAATACGGTCACATAAGACAGGTGGTCCTTTAATACAGGTTTAATTGATATAAAATGCAATGTGAAGGGAAATGAAAATTAAGGTCACCCGTTGTATTAAAGCCCAGCATGGATACTACAACATACTCATACAGACAGAGATAATACACGTTGCTGCTTTATAAAAGTAGTCACTAAAGCAGGTTTGACTGTATTTAACTTTAAGAAATACATATATATTCATATTTACTTCCTTGAAATACATATTGTGAAATTCTTTGATTGTTATTTCTTCCGGTAAATACAGATCAATTATACTCGGTGTCACCGAGTTCAGTCATCTGTTGAAACGGCGGGAAATGAAAACTATTTATCGCGTTGTGTCAAACTAAAGGGCATCTTAAAGTTTATTCGTTGTGAACTGTAATTCTACAGTGACATATCCTTTATTTTGTATTGAAATTTACAGTTCCTAATTCATGTAATTATTATTAAAACTAAGGTAATCCTGCTTCATGCATAGGTGACCATAGCCGATTTTGGCTATTCTGTTTATGCCGTTCCGTTTTGTTTTCTTGCTTTCAAAAGATTTTGAAATAATTTGGCTTTTAAGCATTTTGACATTTAGCGTACTTGATGGAGGTAAATCTACGTTTTTGTAATAATTTTGAATGTACAGGTTTTATTCGTGTGTCACAGATCATTTAGCATGAAGTTTGTTTTATTGATTGTTAATTTGTTTATACTGAAGTGAAACTTGTGTGTATTTAGTCGGATGTCATTGGGTAAAATAAATACGCAATATTGACATATACTGCAAGACAACATTGTTTTCATTTCTTGCTCATGCGTGGCCTATTAGTCCAGTCAATCTATGATAAAAATAGCCGAACCGAAAACAAATTGCAACAGAATTTCTAAGTGGTGTTTTAGCAACTTTACTGCATCCCCTTTAACAGAAAAAAAGTCGCCATGGATATATTGAGGATTTAGTATATTTTTTAGTCTTTATAATTTGGTACATTTTTACCCTTTAAAGGGAGATAACTTCTTCAGTTCTGTCGTACAAATTTGTATATTAAAATAATATTGACATCAACTTTAAAGCGGGGCCGTAGTGATAGTCCGACGCCTCTTTAGTCCGACAGTTCAATAGTCCGACTGTTCGATAGTCCGACAGTTCGATAGTCCGACAATTGTCTACAATAAAGTTGGAGGTTCGCTACACCATATGATTAATTCCCATAAAAATCTATTTTTTATATCAAGAGTGGTTTCAGATTGTATTTTTTAGCAAATTTGACTGTATATACATTTATAAATCTTTTATTTTTCTACCAGACTCTGTTTAGATGCGCCGCCTAAATATCATTCTATCTTCGCTGGCCAATGGTATAGGCCAGCGAAAATGATCATATTCCACCGAAATAAAGTTTAAAATGTCAATGTAGCTTTAGAATGTGTAAAAAGGGATATGCTGACACAAAATCGAAAGATTTGAAGTAAAGCAAAAGGAAGTAAGTCGCAGTGGGATTTTCTTACCGGGAAAAATTCTCACAAAATGCAAGTTCAAGATGGCCCCTAGAATCGGTTTGATTTGAAGTTTTTGTTTAAGCCGACTTTATTACATCTGTGATAGTGAAGATGCACAAGAAACAATTACATAAAATAATTGAAAAAGTGTCAATGGGATACATATGCCCCCACTTCCACATATTATAAGGGAGGAAACTTTTGATCAGTTTTCGACTCACTGCCCGAAGGACATGGTACGATACGGCCTATATTTGGCCCCCTCTATGACTGGAAATTAGAAATTTTATATGAGAAATAAATAAACACCATTTTCACTGGTATTCTGACTACTGGTAAGAGAGCAAGCATTTTTGTATTAAGGGGGGGGGGGAGAAGGAATTTGTTACTAAGGCAGGGCCCAAATTTTGGTGAACAAAGACAGGTCCTAACATGTGTTGTAAAAAGGGCAGGATGGCAACTAACTTGGATTAAAATTATTTAGTTATTTGAAGAAAAGGCAGAGTTGAAGTTGCTTCGAAAATAAAGCAGGATCCAAAGTACCTTCCATGACTTTCCATAAAAATGAAATATTAAGTGTTCCCTTAAGTCAAATGACAATTTCAAAATTTATGACTGATTTTTTAACTTAAAAAATAGCAAGTCTTTATTTTTCGACGGTTCGTCTAAATTTAACACTAAAACAAAGGAGAATGCATCTAAAAAAATGTATTAACTTTGCTTAGGTAGGAAAATCTAAGGAAACAATGATAACTTTATGATTTATAAAGAAACATTTGAGTTTAAGGTTTATTTCATGTTTTAGCGTGATATGTCGGACTATCGAACCGTCGGACTATCGAACTGTCGGACTATTGAACTGTCGGACTAAAGAGGCGTCGGACCGTCGAGCGGACCCCACTGTTTATAGTTTAATTTTCATTTATCAGAGAGCTATACAATGTATGTATGCAAAGCAAATTGAGAACAGACCAAACAAAATCATCAAACTTAAAGAAGTATTAAATGTCAAATGCCGATCAGCATTCAAAAATGATATTCAAATGTTTTTTTTTTTGTTTTGTTTTTTTTAAATAATAATTCAATCAGCATTGAAAATGTGTTATCTCTTTCGGTTCACTTTATTATGTGATTATCTCTTGATATTTTTTGCAATTGTTGCTATTTTTAGCCGGTCACTGCATGTGTAAGATTTTACAATTTTAAGAAGTCGACTTCATAGGCCGAAACTCGGCTTTATAGCCAACAGTTTTTTGTTGAAAAGATTTTATGCTTTTATGATTTTATATTTATTTTTGTAAATTTCGATGCCTATCTCTGTAGCACCTTTTATATTAAATCTCTTCCTAATGTGAATCCATCTTGTCATGTGTACTGTGTATAATATGTGAAATGTATTTGAATGATGTTTTTGTCTGTACCATTGTTCTGTTATGGTTTATGAGAATAAAGATCTTGATTGATTGACAAAATTTACTAATTAGTTACATAAATGATTGCATTAATTTGAATTTGAAGCTCTGGTGTATTCAGAAATGAAAGTAAATGTAAGAAGGACGACAACTTCTTTTTTCTTTAATCTGTATTGCCTTCCAAATATGGAACACCAAGATCCAGTGAATCTTGTAGATATATCACATTTAAAACGGATATAAAAGGAACGAGACCCTTCACTCCACTTGCAATGTCACTTATTAAAACGGATAAAAGTAACACAATAATTCACTTTGTACATATATTTACAGAGACAACGCCCTAATGATGGACGGACAGTTATAAGATTATCTTACTGAAAATCACGCAGGAAACAAATTATTCTGCATTATCCAAATAAAAACCACCATATGATCTGATCTTCCTAGTCTCCGAATATAACTTTCTTTGTATAGGAACATTAAAGGTTTAACATGATAAGCTTTGATAGAAGAGTTGCTGTATTAGTCTACACATAACTTTTAAACATATCGCAACGTTATTCATGTCCATGACGGGCTGCCATAATATTCGGAAACGTGATGCACTTCTAAAACGATTTTGTAATTGCCTTATCTGAATTTTATTTATATTTATTGAAAATATGTGCTATGTTTGCAAACTTAAAGTTTTAAAGTTTTAGATTTTAATGTCTATTTTGTGAAATGATCATGTTTGAGAGGCATTTTATAAAAATATGTCGGTCCGGAAAAAATCGTCTGCTTTCCGTCAGGTAAAAATGGGAAAGATCGTACATTTCTGGTGCATTTATTATATAATTTTTCGACTCTATATGTGTTTTTTTTTCTTTATATTAATATATATTTAACAATTCATGATTAATTTTCAATAACAATGTGTTTAATTCTATTCATTGTCTGCAATACCCAAGACGATTCTGTATTTTATAATATCGTACGGAGCGCAATGGCCGTCAATAGTTTTCACGACCAGATCATTAATTTTTCTTGATTAAATTCATGCATTTCCCCATATTATTTTGATGGCGACTTTTTATATTTCTTAAAACATATGTATATAAAGATAATAGGCTACCTTATTTCTCTGTTGCAATTTGTTTGGGGTTTTTCGCATATTGACTGGACTATATTAACATAAACATAATTGTTTTTATTGAAAATGTAAAAGTAAAATGACCGAAACGAAGTAAGCAAAAATGGCGATCATGTAATGCTAAATTTCCGTAGAGAAAGTCAAGGATACATTCATTCAAGGGAAAATATAAAACATGGATCATTTACCGTATGATGGAGTAAATTATTTGGTTTTCAATTGGCAAGGAATTTGCATATAAATAAATAGTAGCATATTTTGGAAAATTGGGTCATGTGACACAGACTATAATATGTTTGTTTTAATTAACATTAAAACAAATGTAGTTGCCAGAAATACGTTTCCAGGTTACCGGACAGTTTCATGGATACTAGCAGATAAGCCCTCAAGCAAACAAGATATAACGATGAAAACGGAGGCTGTTCATATATTAGTGAGGGCCGTCGTGGTCATGATCGTATGATTGTTGGATTTACAACTACATGTGCAATCAGTGTATATCACCATTAAGGGTGTGAGTTCAAGCCCTGGTCATGGTGAGGTGTACTCGATACAACATTATGTGATAAAGTTGTCAGTGACTTGTGACAGGTCAGTGGTTTTCTCCGGGTACTTCGGTTTCCTCTACCAATAATACTGACCGCCATGCTATAGCTGGAATATTGTTGATAGTGGGGTTAAACACCATAAACCCCCACAGCATATATTATTATGTAAATGATATAGTAATGTTCACACATTTTACATCATAAAAATAAATGTTTAGAAAAATCTGAAGGGGGCAATCAAGAATGGACATTTCAGAAACATTTGCAACATGGGCACACAAGACACAGGACGGAAAGAACAAAAACAACACAGTAAGCTAAAAAAAATTGGGACACGGACCCTACGAAAAACCAGATGAGAACCCAGTTGCTTGCGAAGGGTAAGCGGTCCTAAGGTGGAATATCGCAAGATATTCTAGCTCGTCATCCCTAGTAAAAGGAATATAGGTGTGACGACAGGATCGCCAAGTGTGACAAGAGTCAAATGGACATCCTTGCTGGTTGATATAATAATGAAATTAAATTAATTTTAAACATAAAATACAAAAGATTATTAACATATAAACACAAACAAATTAACAAAAAAAAAAAGAATTTTGAAAAAGAAACAGTTAATGTCAAATCGACAATTCCATCCACGTCGGACAACAGACAGCCGGTCGGCAACATCAATGACTCCACCAGTACTATGCACACATCACACGTCAAACATCAAACTATAATACAGGACCTTGAACAAAATAAGGACTACTAAATATCTTAACGACTAGCATAAATACATATTAACTAAACAAATTCACATAATGCATCATCATAACTATAATGTATAATAACTACACATTAATATTTCAAATTATCTATACAATCTATAATTGTGTAATGTGCGTCAGGTCGATATAATTGTTTATGTATCGTACATTATACGGTATACTACACACCTGATTTCACTTATTCATCAACATTGTAATATTCAAATAAGTGTATCGGATATTTCAAATGTTTGTTTATAACGTTGATTATAATTATCGTCTGCTATGCATCGAGTGTGTAGTAATATTTAGGATACAATAATTACAAATCCATCGTTGTCGTTCACCGTGTGAAAATCAATAATTAAAATATACTGTTGACGGTTTTATTGTGTGACAATAATTTACATTTATGTACGACTGCCTACAAACGTGCATTTATCTAATAAAATATTCGCTACATGGTGCGATGATTTCTACATCATCAAATGTCCTGTTTAAAATGTCTATACGAAAACCACTAAATGTTTGTGGTGTAAAATTGTACATTATATACTGAACTAATGTTATAATTTACAAACATTTCTCAAAATTGTATAAATAAAATACCCCCTATACAGAATATGGACGTCAAAATT
Organism: Gigantidas platifrons; assembly: GCA_002080005.1. Lineage (NCBI taxonomy): Eukaryota > Metazoa > Mollusca > Bivalvia > Mytilida > Modiolidae > Gigantidas > Gigantidas platifrons. The sequence goes on along the minus strand of MJUT01008774.1, from coordinate 947,781 downwards.
TAACCATAAAATAACTAATAAGTTTTACTTACCTTGAACAAGACAAGACCACGACCATACACACTCCACAGTAACTTTACAACGTGTGGTGAATAAATCCCCATAAACGACAACTTAAATACCCCTAACCTACCCAAGAAGTCCGTGCAACATGATATGTACTTTAGGAGTTATGAAACCAATAAAAGTACAACTAGCCTTTTTGATCTATTGTATTAATGTTTACTACGATTCCGAATAGAGTATGAGAAAAATCAATACTTAAGTCATCTAAACTTCAAAAGACTTATTCAAAACGGAAATAAACTAATTACAAGTGGATAAAAATAGTAAAAGCTAACCACCAAAACACAACAGGAAAACCTTCAAAATCTTAAGATCGTAACAAACCTCCCCATTCTAAGAAAGTAGTATACTTTCTCAAACACGATCTTAAACATAATATTTTAGACCATCTAAATAGAATGCATGAAACACTTAAATGAAGCAGCATACCCTGGCGTCCTCAATTTCACAACAACGGTGAAATAAACCCATATGATCGCAATCATTTAATTCACAACCAACTGAATTAAATAAGAAGTCATTTATTCCGTATGTCAACAATACAGTCGTCCTACTGTATCAAAATTGGGCCGTCAAAATTGTACCGTCCTGTACAACTGCCCGCAACACGCCACAGGCACCACTTTCCCTACAAAAATCTTATCTAGTAATAAAAGACTGTAACAGATTATACATGCCGACATGATTATGACAGATGCCCGCAACATTCAAAAGGTCCTCTTTTTCACACCATACCGACCAATTTCACGTCACTGACATTACCCGACTAGAAGACGGACAAGGATCATTAACAGGTCGCGTCGAAGACGACTTACTACCCAGCGGGTTCGCATCACATAGCATCCTGCCCACAATATCACAATCAGACCATACTAAAAATCCAATCTAAACTCCATACAAAAACCTACATAAACATGTACCCAGTCTATTACCACTAGATTTTCGTTCCATGATCTATTATACCTTGAATAATAGAGTTTTACGGTTACCCTATATCAAATATATATTTAAAATTAAAATAACATTTTACACAACTATTTACTACTGTACAGAAACTGTAAACTGACTATTTTCCTAACACCGACTCAAATAATCAGCACCTACATTATCACGACCCTTAATAGCTTCAATTCTAAAACGGTAAGGTTGTATTAACAAAGACCATCTCGTAAGTCTCGAATTTGCTAACTTTGAACGCTGAAGATACATCAGTGGACGATGATCCGTCTCCAATACAAATTCTCTACCATACAGATATTTTTCAAATTTTTGTAATGCCCAAACGATACCAAGACATTCTTTTCCAATCACTGAATAATTCTTTTCAGTCTTAGATAGCTTACGACTAGCATACATTACTGGTAATCGTACACCATCCTCATCTTGTAACAGTACCGCACCCAAACCAACGTCAGTCTGTACCAGGAAACTAGAATCGAAGTTGGGTAATTTCAGTACTGGGCTACTAACCAATGCTGACTAACTTAGTAACAACCTGTTGTTCATTTGAACTCCATTTAACATGATTGGGTAACCCCTTCTTGGTTAAATCAGTTAAAGGACTTGCTATGGCAGCAAAGTCGGGAACAAATTTCCGGTAGAAATTAGCCAAACCCAGAAAACTTCTTACTTGCTTCTTAGTCTCTGGTCGTGGTGCTTCTCGTATAGCATCCACTTTATCTGGGCCAGGTAATAAACGACCCTGACCAATAGTATGACCCAAACAATCAAGTTGATGGTAACCAATAAAACACTTGGATGGTTTAGCTGTCAAATTAGCCTCAGCTAATCTACGTAGAACATTCTCTAGAACTATTAGATGATGTGAAAAGGTATCTGTATAGATAATTATGTCATCGACAAAATTATCGACATTCTGTAAATTTTTTAACACTTTTCGCATTAAACGCGAGAAACTCGCACCACTGTTAATTGTCCCAAACGGCATCACAGAAAACTGAAACAAACCTTTAGGTGATTGAAAAGCAGTAAGTGGTTTTGCTGATGACGTCAGAGGAATTTGCCAATAGCCTTTGGTTAAATAAATTTTTGAGCAAAACTTAAAATTGGAGATTTTGGCAAATGTATCTTCAATGTTGGGCATCGGTTCAGCATCAAAGACTGTAATCCTATTCAGTGCTCTAAAATCTATACAAAATCGATTTGTATTATCCTTTTTTTTTACTATCACGAATGGGGATGAATAAGGACTATTTGATTCCTCAATCACATTGAGCTTTAACATTTTATCAATCTCCTTTTCCACCTCACCCACCATTGCATATGGTATAGGATATGGTTTCTGCTTAACTGGGTCTTTACTTGTAAGCTTGATAACATGTTCAAGAACATTTGTATGCACATGAACATCTGTCATAATATCAGTATATTTCCAAAGTAAACTTCGAACTTGTTGTACCTGACCATGTTCCAACTCTGGGTTGATGTGTACATGTTCATATGTTTCAGAACTGTTACATGTAGGTGGCACTATTAACTCACCATAACCGTCATCCTCCTCACTAATGAAACTCATCAATTACAGACACGGATGCACACGTACCTACTGTGTTTATATCAACTATGTCTAAATCAGTGTTGTCACTTAATTGTCCAATGACACCGACTGAACCACGATCTCTCTCCACATACAGTTTCAACATGTTTACATGGAACAATTTAAGTTTACCCTTCACACTGATCCTATAATCTAAATCACCAACGCGTTCTACTATATTATATAGACCCTTCCAATGCATCAACAATTTATTGGCCTTTGTGGGCAATAGGACTAAGACTTTTTGACCTGGTTTTAACTTCCGTTTACCGGACCTTCTATTATAAACCCTAGCTTGCTTACGTGAAGCGTGTTCTAAATTTTCCCTAACCAGTTCACATGTAGACTCTAACCTATCCCTTAAATTAATAACATATTCATAAGTAGACCTTAACTCAGGGTCAGATATTTCCTTGGACCACAATTCCTTTAATATAGTCATGGGACCCCTTACTGACCAACCATATACCAATTCGAATGGCGAAAAACGAGAACTTTCCTGTGGTACCCCCCTATAAGCAAACAATGCAGGGCCTAGATACCTGTCCCGATCTTTTGGACTTTCTGCACATAACCATTTTAATACAAGTTTCAAAGTTCCGTTGAACCTTTCAACCAAACCGTTACACATGGGATGGTATGGGGTTGTCGTTAACTGTCGTAACGACATCAACCGACTCATTTCAGCCATTAATGCTGAAGTGAACTGGGCCCCTCGGTCTGTCAAAATCTCCCGTGGAAATCCCACTCGACAAAACACCTCAATAAGGGCTTCAGCTACCCTTTCAGTTTCAATAGACGGCAACGCCACCGCCTCAGGATACCTAGTTGCATAGTCAACTAAGGTTAACACATACCTATTACCTTTGTCTGTAATAGGGACTAAAGGACCCACTATGTCTACCGCCACCCTGCGGAAAGGAATGTCAACTATAGGCATCTTGCCTAACGGAGCCCGGATAT
>MJUT01008774.1:929845-943998 GCA_002080005.1 Gigantidas platifrons | reverse complement strand
AACACTTTTCGCATTAAACGCGAGAAACTCGCACCACTGTTAATTGTCCCAAACGGCATCACAGAAAACTGAAACAAACCTTTAGGTGATTGAAAAGCAGTAAGTGGTTTTGCTGATGACGTCAGAGGAATTTGCCAATAGCCTTTGGTTAAATCAATTTTTGAGCAAAACTTAAAATTGGAGATTTTGGCAAATGTATCCTCAATGTTGGGCATCGGTTCAGCATCAAAGACTGTAATCCTATTCAGTGCTCTAAAATCTATACAAAATCGATTTGTATTATCCTTTTTTTTACTATCACGAATGGGGATGAATAAGGACTATTTGATTCCTCAATCACATTGAGCTTTAACATTTTATCAATCTCCTTTTCCACCTCACCCACCATTGCATATGGTATAGGATATGGTTTCTGCTTAACTGGGTCTTTACTTGTAAGTTTGATATCATGTTCAAGAACATTTGTATGCCCAGGAACATCTGTCATAACATCAGTATATTTCCAAAGTAAACTTCGAACTTGTTGTACCTGACCATGTTCCAACTCTGGGTTGATGTGTACATGTTCATATGTTTCAGAACTGTTACATGTAGGTGGCACTATTAACTCACCATAACCGTCATCCTCCTCACTAATGAAACTCTCATCAATTACAGACACGGATGCACACGTACCTACTGTGTTTATATCAACTATGTCTAAATCAGTGTTGTCACTTAATTGTCCAATGACACCGACTGAACCACGATCTCTCTCCACATACAGTTTCAACATGTTTACATGGAACAATTTAAGTTTACCCTTCACACTGATCCTATAATCTAAATCACCAACGCGTTCTACTATATTATATAGACCCCTCCAATGCATCAACAATTTATTGGCCTTTGTGGGCAATAGGACTAAGACTTTTTGACCTGGTTTTAACTTCCGTTTACCGGACCTTCTATTATAAACCCTAGCTTGCTTACGTGAAGCGTGTTCTAAATTTTCCCTAACCAGTTCACATGTAGACTCTAACCTATCCCTTAAATTAATAAAATATTCATAAGTAGACCTTAACTCAGGGTCAGATATTTCTTTGGACCACAATTCCTTTAATATAGTCATGGGACCCCTTACTGACCAACCATATACCAATTCGAATGGCGAAAAACGAGAACTTTCATGTGGTACCCCCTATAAGCAAACAATGCAGGGCCTAGATACCTGTCCCAATCTTTTGGACGTTCTGCACATAACCATTTTAATACAAGTTTCAAAGTTCCGTTGAACCTTTCAACCAAACCGTGACACATGGGATGGTACGGGGTTGTCGTTAACTGTCGTAACGAAATCAACCGACTCATTTCAGCCATTAATGCTGAAGTGAACTGGGCCCCTCGGTCTGTCAAAATCTCTCATGGAAATCCCACTCGACAAAACACCTCAATAAGGGCTTCAGCTACCCTTTCAGTTTCAATAGACGGCAACGCCACCGCCTCAGGATACCTAGTTGCATAGTCAACTAAGGTTAACACATACCTATTACCTAAAAGGACCCACTATGTCTATCGCCACCCTGCGGAAAGGAATGTCAACTATAGGCATCTTGCCTAACGGAGCCCGGATATGCCTACCCTTCGGATCAGTCCTCTGGCATATATCACAAGACCTACAAAACCTTTTTACGTCTGACGTAATCCCCGGCCAAAAGAATTCTGTCATAACTACTAACCGTACGTTTAGTTGCTAAATGTCCTGCCATTAATGACTCATGAGTAACTCTCATAACATCCCTCCTATATTTTTCCGGAACAACTAACTGCCGAAAAATTTTACCATTTTCTATCTTCGGGGATTGGAATTCTCTAAATATTAAACTCTTCTTTTCGAAAAACTTGACTGTACCTCTATCAGCCTTTTCATACACTGTCCCTGCACTCACTTTCTCCCGTATTTTAATTAAAGTAGTATCCGACTGTTGCTCCCTTTTAATATCATCGACATTAATATCGGCGATACTTTTTGGCACAATTAATTTTGGATACGGTTTACTTAACTGTCTAGCTTGTTGCCTAGTTACAACGTTAATCATGTAATCAGGGTTATTGGGGTCTCTAGCTCCATCAATATTCCCCTCTATAACATCATATACAGGGTTATCCATACACCAAGCCTTTACTGTACCACTATAATAAGGGGTATCAATAGCCACACTTGCTACAGACACTCTTACTTTAGACCCATCAGCCATCACACAATCCTGATATTCGTCAGAAATATGTTCACTATCAACTAAACTCTTTCTAACTACAACACCATTACTACAACCAGTATCCCTTAACACAGACACTTCCCCATCACCCAACATTCCCTTAACTACAGGCATAACAGCATGTGCCAATGGAATAGGGTTATGTACCTTACTATATACTATACTGGGAGTTGAGATAGATATAGATGCACAAGTAGAGTTATTGCCCTTTGAAAATTTATTTTGATATGGCTTATTGTACCCGGATTTACTTTGTGATGTACAATTTATACTAATATGTCCCACCTTTCCACACGTGGAACACTTCCTACTATCAGAAGTTCTATTATCCTTATTTTGAAAACCCTTAACATCATTTGGTTTGCCCTTTTTTGGAGACTCCCCTAAAATTTGGATTTGTTAAAGAAACTACATTAGCCCTACGTACTTCTTTATATTGATCAGCTAACCTTGACATTTCTAACATATCTTTTGGAACCCTTTCCTTCAAAAACAAAACTACATCCCGATTACAAATGTGTAAAAACTGATCCCTTAACATTAAATCAACTATACCATTAAAATTCCGTGTAATACCCGACATGTCAACCCACCTATCAAAAAAAAACTCGCTAATCTCACAGCAAACTGTTGAAATGTTTCTCCTGATTCAGGCCTACATGATGTAAAGCGCTGTTTAAAACCATCTTCCGTTTTATCAAAACGTTTCAGCAAGCATTCCTTTAACATGTCATAGTTCAATGCACTTTCTGTTGGGAGTAAAGCATAAACATCCAATGCATTCCCCTTTAACAAAGAACTTAAATGGGTAGCCCAAATATTCTTATGCCATTTACGGGCTTCTGCATACCGTTCGAAACGTCTTAAATACGAATCTATATCGTCGGTTTTTTCCTCAAAGGGCGGTAATTTGGGACCCTGGACCTTTTCTTGAAAATCCCCATTATTATCTCCGCTTTTTTTTTTAGCATCCAACATTTCTAACTGATGTTTGTGGTCAATTTGCTTTAAATATAACTCATGTTCCATTCTCAATCTTTCTTTCTCTATCTGATCTTTCTCTACATCAAGCTGTAATAATCGCTCCTCTCGTAACCTATCTTGTTCATTCTTTACAAAATCCTGCAGTTCTTTACCTTCATAGCCTAAACGTTCCCCATACTCAGTCAAATCCTTAAGAACTTCCATAGCTTAGAAAAAAATAAACAAACGACTCCAAACTTTAAAAGAACTAAATCCGACAAAAAAACAACAACAATGCAAAGTGAAGTAGTGTTCGGGACAATACTAAGCGAGATAACTCTTACTTATGAAACTTATAACGATTTTTCTCCCCTACTTACACCTAACTCACTGAACAAGGGACTAACGACAGATCCAAATATTTAATTTGAACTTAAATATCTACAACAGCTGTGGCTGCAGCTACAAACATGATCCTGACTGACACATGTTTATAACCTTTAAATAAAAAAAATACTGACTTTCTAGATTTTCAATTTCCCTACGTTGTCTTGTCTGTTCAAGGTCCTCCAAAATCTCAACTTTCCGTCCACATCTGCTTACAATGCTGTAACAATAAAAAATACTTGAGAAAAATATCTAAAGTGTGTAGAAAGAATGCACGTTTTAAACTCGTAAATTTCACTTCGGACACCAAATGTGACGACAGGATCGCCAAGTGTGATAAGAGTCAAATGGACATCCTTGCTGGTTGATATAATAATGAAATGAAATTAATTTTTTTTTTTAATTTTAAACATTTAATTTTAAACATAAAATACAAAAGATTATTAATATATAAACACAAACAAATTAACAAAAAAAAGAATTTTGAAAAAGAAACAGTTAATGTCAAATCGACAATTCCATCGACGTCGGACAACAGACAGCCGGTCGGCAACATCAATGACTCCACCAGTACTATGCACACATCACACGTCAAACATCAAACTATAATACAGGACCTTGAACAAAATAAGGACTACTAAATATCTTAATGACTAGCATAAATACATATTAACTAAACAAATTCACATAATGCATCATCATAACTATAATGTATAATAACTACACATTAATATTTCAAATTATCTATACAATCTATAATTGTGTAATGTGCGTCAGGTCGATATAATTGTTTATAATGTATCGTACATTATACGGTATACTACACGCCTGATTTCACTTATTCATAAACATTGTAATATTCAAATAAGTGTATCGGATATTTCAAATGTTTTGTTTATAACGTTGATTATAATTATCGTCTGCTATGCATCGAGTGTGTAGTAATATTTAGGATACAATAATTACAAATCTATCGTTGTCGTTCACCGTGTGAAAATCAATAATTAAAATATACTGTTGACGGTTTTATTGTGTGACAATAATTTACATTTATGTACGACTGCCTACAAACGTGCATTTATCTAATAAAATATTCGCTACATGGTGCGATGATTTCTACATCATCAAATGTCCTGTTTAAAATGTCTATACGAAAACCACTAAATGTTTGTGGTGTAAAATTGTACATTATATACTGAACTAATGTTATAATTTACAAACATTTCTCAAAATTGTATAAATAAAATACCCCCTATACAGAATATGGACGTCAAAATTTAACCATAAAATAACTAATAAGTTTTACTTACCTTGAACAAAACAAGACAACGGTGACGGCCCGATAGTCCGAAGGTCCGATAGTCCGAAGGGCCGATAGTCCGAAAGGCCGATAGTCCGAAGGTCCGATAGTCCGAAGGTCCGATAGTCCAAAAATGTCCCTTTTTCAGTAATCTCTTGCAGATTTCTTTATAAATGTTTGTATTATAACTTTTCAGATGACATTTACTAACAAATAAATGATTTGTTGGTATAAGTACATGTGCATTCACATCTACGCGATCTTGCATTAAAAAAACCAATTGGCTGGTATTGACGATGCGTGAAGGAAAATGGGAAGTTTCGACCCAACTGTCTCTAGTGTCAATGTACCGATATGTCCAGGTGCCGATTTGGCCTGTACCAGATAGATCAGACGTGCGAAATGCAAATCACAACTAGCTATATAATACTTGTCTCCGCATGGTATTATGCATTAGTTTTCTCGCCATTTCTAGTATTAACAGTTCCCGGCATCTCAATAGACCCTTCAACGTTAACTGCAAAGCTTCACGGTTTTGGAGGGAACTGAGTGGAAACGCGCCGCTTTCCGCAAATTGACATCAGTTAACAATGAAAGTGACATTGTGATGCCTTCATTTACTTTAGAGGACCCACCCATATTTGGTATTTCCAAAGCTAGCCCTACCCCTAGCCTAACTCGAGAACACAGCCTACGGCACTAGATGGCACGTTGACACAGTCTACAGCACTAGATGGCATATTGATACAACCTACGACGCTAGGTGCAAATATTTCAGTTACCCTATAGGTTGTGGGTCCCCTAAAGTAAATAAAGGCCAATTGTGACGTTGAAATTTTTACGGAAATTGAACGTTATCACTCAATTCCGCAACAACAAAAAACGCAGTCCCGCAGTTACCATGAAAGGGTCTATAGTGTTTGTGATTCTTATTCAATATGCCAAAAGGGCCAAACATGACTCGTTATTTTTCCTGTTTCTCAGAAGTAAAGTCCACCCAAATATGTTTCTTCTCTTCTGACAACAAATAGACAATGACCATGAATTGTCTAATTTATACGCAGTTAAGTATTTGCTTTCAAAATTTTGTACAGCATCTCATGCCGGTATACTTCATTTTAATAGGGCTCATTTATGCTTCGTCGCGCGACAGTTGCATCATGATTTCGCGATTTTTGTCCTCTATTGTTAATTGGGAATCTTTAGAATTTGAACATACAAATTTATTGATTAGTGGATGGCGATTGTCGCGTGACATACAGGGTTTGGGTTGGTTTTTGGTTGAATATTAATTTGGCCAGCTCCTGGAGTGAAAAACAAAATCTAGCCCATGGAATAAATAATTTTTCCAAACTCAATTTTCTTACATTACATATATCGAAAAAATTATCTGGCTCCAACAAAAGTCCAAATCCACCCACCCCACCCCCACAGATTATCAAATGGTCCGTGCCGTACTGACAATATCTGCAGCACAGACATATGAAGTTTATATATCACAGCTTGCAAGGCCGTAGCCGGGGGGAGGGGGGTGCACGTGAACCACTCTAAATAACACAAAAAAACCTTGTGTATACTTGATTTTAACGTCAATATTACGATTTTATCTTCTCTATTTAATAGATAACACACTTAAAGTTGTAAATCTAAGTACTGCATCAAAGAGGATATAAAAATTTCTTGCATTTTGATAATTTTTTTCATTTTATTATACTGTTTGTAAAATGCTAAAACTTCAGAGCTTCCGGGTGCCTGAGCCCCCTAACAGGGTTCTGTCCTGGACTCGATGGGGGTCTAATACGGCCCCCAGATCCCTCGCCTTGTAGTTGTGCACCCCCTTTCAGAAAACCTGGCTTGTCCGTTACTACAGAGTTTGTGGTGTATATCGTGATTTTCTAGACAGAGCACGCGGTTGCTGACAAACTCATGAGAAAAGGCTATGTCGCTAAAAGGTTGAAGTCATCGCTCCTGACGTTCTACGGACGCCATGACGACTTGGTGGACCGTAATGAGACAACTGTTTCACAGATGCAAACATATGTGTTTCCTTGATCAGCTTCGTTCTTCCTCTGCATCGGATTTGACTCTGGCTATCAGGGCGAGTGTCCCTAAGGGACTGATCATTATTTATCTCCAGGGAGCCGGCAAATATAGAAGGTCAGAAAAAATTTGGAACATGGAAAAGGTGGGGATCAGAGGTTTCTTTATGTTAGGAGAAAGGGGGGGGTCATGATTTTTTAATTTTCAAATTGAAAAAAAAATTAACAAAAATAACAAATAAATAAATAGAGGGGAAGAGATGAAAAACATGACAAAGGATAGAGAGGGAGAATTGTTTATGTACAAAGTATATACACCACAACACCATTGGAGAAATACAAATATGACATGGTTGGGGGTCAACATTTTTCTGACACTATTAGGAGGGGGGGTCACATATGTTACACAAAAGTGGAAAGCGGGTCATTAAATTTTTTCCCGGTTATTCAAAATAATTTGCCGGCCCCCCTGGAGATAAATAATGACCGGTCCCTAAAGAGGCTGTAGACGCTTACTCTGCCGGCACACTTGGTCTAACCCTGGTTTTTATGGGTCCGTGATGGTCATCTTTTGTGTACGTTTTTGGTTTTTGTGTAGTCTTTTTTTTCTCTGTCTTTGCTCGTCTGCTCGATTTTGCCGATTCCCTTGGACTTACGGCTTTGGATTCCTCCTGTGGAACGGAGGTTCGATTTCTTACTTTTTTTAAGACTGGTTATGTAATGTTGGCAAATTGCGTTACTGTGGAAAAACACAGGGTAGAAAAGAAATTATGACGAGGCTGGGCACCAGCGGAATACTCTAACCAAACTACATCGGACCTTTGGACTATCGATATCGACCCTTCGGACTATCGGTCCTTCGGACTATCGGACCTTCGGACTATCGGACCTTCGGAGTATCGGCCCTTCGGACTATCGGACCTTCGGACCAACGGGGTGTAACCAAGTTAATAATACATTTTCCCATAATCTGTTCCAAATTTTAATGTTGTAACACCATGTACATTTTCTATTTGTTATAAAATTATCATCTGATTTTTCATAAGGTTCAAATATCTACAAATTAGGAAAAAATGTACTCAAAGTCGTTGTCCATTCTAGTGTTCTTTCTACACCGTGTGCCATTTTCACTGTCGTAAGGGAAAGAACTCGCACGAAAAAGGTACACATAATTTTAGAGGTATATCGAGAATGTGCAATATGTTTATTCTTTGATGATGCTAAATCGGCCATTCTCGCTACCCTACAAATAACCTCGTATGCATTAGGCGTATAAATCGCACTACTTTTCACATGTCAGTTACATGAAAGTTTAATAAAGTTATATTTTAAGCAATTTTCTATATTTCAATTATTTTCATGGATAAAAGTTTAAGTTTTAATCAGTTTTGCATGATTAGATTTTACTTAGTATGTCTTCCATATTGGATTTTCGTGGACTATATTTTTGTGCGGCTTATATACAATCAACTTCCGGCAAACAATTTAAGAAGAATTTCTACTATCTACGTACGAAGTTATTTGTAGGGTAGCGAGAATTGCCGAGTAGTTACGATTGGGTGCTAAATATGATTATAACTGTCTTTGCAGGTTATTTCTGTGTTGTTTACTCTGCATTTGGCACGTGGTAAGTAATAATATAATTTGAATATCTCAGACAAGAGTTACCGGCCATGACCGGTAAATGTCTGTCTCACATATCTTACAAGTCGGTCTCATGCACATTCATCTTGGCACGATCCAGCACCATATTTGTGAAAAAGAAAAGTTTGAATGCATCAAATGGACAATCAGAAACATAAAAAGATGAAGGACAGAAAATACAATGGCCAAAAATAAAAGGACAAACAAAAATGATCTATAAATAAACGTTAGAGAAAACCGAAGGAGCAATGAAGACAATATTGAGAAACTGGCAACATCAGGCACACAAAACAATACAATTTGAGGACCATCAACCTCACTAAAAACCGGGACTGAACTAAGCGCACAACAAGGTAAGGAATTTCGGCTTTACTTGTGGCTCCACCACTGTCAGATGAAGTGTTTATTTTAGACTATTTGTCGGCTTAACCACTAGACAATAGACATGGTAGTTAATAATAAGATTGAGAGTCTGTACTGGACATTTTAAGACTGTGGTTCAAAGGGTAAGATAAACATTATTGATAAATTTGAAAATGAAATTATTTGTTCAATTAATAAACTGATAAGTTAATGGAAATTAAAATGTTGTGATTTTCAAATAAGATAAGAACATCGGCAGTAAAGGTGTCTAGTAAAATGCTTGAAACAACATGCATAGCTAAACAGCCGTTTTTCCGTCCTAGAGGCACTAGTCCTCTAAAAGGGGTCAACCCCGCAGGAACCTCGGGGTATAGAAATGGGACCAAGAGCTTCTTCGGCTTGAAGGGATGTATAAATTCACAACCAACCCGTCCTTCCGATGAGACGTAAATAAAACCGAGGTCCCGTGTTAAGAGATTGTCACCCTCTTCGCACGTTAAAGAACCCAGTGTAACAGCTCATGATGAGCATAATGCTCATGAGTGGTCCATAGGAGACCTGTTGCACTGGTTAAATTCTCCGTCCCTTTCTTTGTTTCGAGACCCGTGGCATTTAAATTTTTGTCTCGTCCTGAATATAGCTGAAAAATTGCTCGCTGGACGTTAAACATCAATCAATCAATCATAAACAGCCTTATGCATATAAATGAAGGAAAACAATCTTTCTTGAATATTAAAGTTATTGCTACTGATATAAGAAGCTTATAATATATTCAACAAAATACAAATTATGAGCATAAAAATTATAGGCCGAAGTAGTAAAGATGCAGACCTCTAGTTTATGTGTATTGTGTTTCAACAATATTTCAGTTATATATATTGTGGCTGTCAGTTTTATTGGTGGAGGAAACGAGAAAAAAAACCGACCTGTCGCAAGTCACTGACAAACTTTATCACAAAGTGTTGTATCGGGTACACCTCGTCTGAACGGAATTCGAAAACGTTTGTGTTGATATACACTGATTACATAGGTAGTTATAAATCCAACTACCATGCTATCACGACAACGACTGTCCGTTTAATTTAATAAGTACATAATATATATAGAGTGAATCCTTCCTTAATCGAACTTTCTTTGGATCAGCCTTTGTGTTTGGTTTCCACAGATTAAATAAACAAAGATTTCTTACATTGGAATTTTACTTAACGTTCTGTTTATACAGGATTCCATTTTACTTAAGTTTCATGCTAGACATATTTCACTGTATTATGTATTTATTTTACAGGAAACCAATCATGGATTTTCTCTACAAATCCGGTCATATTTGGGGAAAACTTTGAGTTGAAATGTACCTTATCCGATAATAGCACTGTCAGTACACATAAACAGGAAAAGACAGAAGTATTTGACATACAATTACTGGATGGAAAACCAGTGAAAGACACAGATGACGTCACAAAGGCCGACCGGAAGTCAACTCTTATCATTAAAGCTTACAACCAGATGGGTGAAAATATACAATACGATTGTTGGCATGATACACAGACAAACAGTCACACTCTGAATTTAACTGTAGAAAACTTCAGATGTAAGTTATCAACTTGTTTTACTGAATATTGTCTTTGCTTAGCTGGTAGGTTCATGGTGTTTGACGCCTTTTCAACAATATTTCAGTTATATCGTTAGCGCTCAGTTTTATTGGTGGAGGACTTGGAGAAAACCACCGACCTGTCGCAAGTAACTGACAAACTTTATCACATAATGTTGTAAACCTCGACCTCACAGCATCAGTGGTGATATGCACCGATTTCACAAGTGGTTGTAAATTCAACTACCGTACTATCACGGCCACGGCCCGTCCTTTTGGTATCTTCAAACCTTTCATTTAGAAATATTTGGACACCGCTTATGACAATAGCAAACAAACAGTAGTTTCGAATTTCTATGTAATCTCTTTATTGTCATTGACATAGAGTGTGCACCCTCTACTGATATAAAAATATAAATTCCTCGAAACCAAACTATAATTATAGATAAGTCCCAGACCTGTGACTCGCTGCATGTGAGCTTTTTTGTCCACGACAGTCAGATTATCAATATAAAAGTGACTGCAATGATGGAATTCGACACGATAACTCGCTGTATGATTCCTCCTCCTCCCACCCCGCACGCAGATTCCCCTGACTGTAAAGATATCCCAGTTACAATGTATATTGTAAATAATTGCATAATGTACTCATATTCCTACTCCATAGCAGCTCTGGCACATCTACATTTTATTCATTCAGATAAAGAGCTTCCATTTTAAATCCGTCGCCAGGATCCTTCAAGGTTGTACAATTGCAATAGGCTCGATAAGCGAAATGATATTGCGACCACAGGCAAAATACAATATTTTAATAGTCGTAGTTCAATCAAAATATCAATGTTAATACATGTAATACTTTTCGGCTACCAATGAGGGATTCGTACACGTGTGATTTATGATACACAATACACATGCCCATAAAAATAAGCAAAACACCTTTGTACTTTATATTGTAAATGATTCATATTGTAGTTTGTTTTATTATTCTTTGCTTATTGTCTTGACCGTTTGAGTCTTTATATCTTTGCCTAACATTGTATTGCTCATTCTTTAAGAGTTATCTTTCCTTTTGATCATTTTAATCGATACCGTTGTTAGAGTATACATTGGAATTCTAGGCCTTATCTATAGGTGGTGTTTAGTTCTAGATTCCAAAGCACCAAAAACACGCTGAATGGGAAATAGCATCCCGTAAACTTTGACATAAATGCAATATAATACTTTTCAGGGTTGGATAATGTAATAAATGAAATTGAATATTATCAAGGAAATCTAAATTGAAACGAACACCATTTGATATGTATTGTATTCTGTTTTTGTTTTGTTCGTTTGTTTGTTTGTTTGTTTGGTTGGTTGGTTGGTTGGTTGCTTGCTTGCTTGATGTCTTTGTTCTATTTTTTGTTCCCTTTGTATTTTTAGTTTTTTGTTGTTTTTATTTGTTGTTTTTTTAATAATTTTATTTTTATTTTTCTAGATCATTCGAAGTCTAATAACGGTTCAAACAACAATGCAGATTTATTTTCAATAAAATTTAGAAATATACTAGAAATTCCTAAATGCACAGCTGTTTATGACGTACGTATTTACATGTAGTAAGAACGAAGTTCTCGTGTATGATATTTGATGTAATATGAGTTGCATATGAACCGCATCTGTGGTGTAATAGTTGGCGTGCTCGCTTCGAGTGCTATATATCGTTGATTTGAGCCTATGTCTGATCAAACCAAAGTCTGTAAAATTGAAATTTGCTTCTTCCTCGCTAAGCATGCAGTATAAAGGAGTAAGCTCAAAGGCTAGCTTGGTCGGAATCAAGTAAATGTGTCCGTGTGGAGCGATATATTTACCCGCGGAATGTTGTATCAGTGAACTAACACTATACAATTTACGAGTGTTGGTCTAGTACAAAGCTGACCTCGTCAATCGTCTCATCGAATGTCCCTTGTTCTTGCCATGGGATAGAGCTGACAAATCACTCTTTTGGCATTAAAACACAACTCACTATTGGCACGTTACTATATCCATTTTTGTTCCATTTTTATAATAATAACAGATGATATCATCTATTAAAAAGTAATAATCAGAACGTAAAAGTGATAGCATGGTCGGTGTTGTTGTCCTGCATGTACCAACACACAAAATGACAGCAACGCAATGAATTAAATATTGTTTGAAAGTGGCCTTAAGGTGGTACCTAACACTACAGGGAAATAACTCTTTAAAATCAGTTGAACGTTTTGATCATATGATGTTTGTATGCAGATTTCAAGCATCTCGGTGATCAAAACCACAGAGAGAAAAGCTGCTCTGTGGCTAGTGAATTTATAGTTCCGAGTCTGTTGGTTGGAATTTGTTAAAATTTTGATATTTATTACAGTGGATATATTCAAACACACTGCCAAAAAAAATAAGGAAATTAAACGAGCAGATCAAATTTTACCTGAAGTGTATGTTACTACCTTAAACAATCTTTCAAGGCATATTATGAACCAATTGACGAATACAAGACAGCATTATACATGTTACGTCATAGCTAAAAGTGGCAATAATAGATTTATTTGAGCTAAATATATTTGTTATTTTAAATAAAATTGTGTTAATACAATCAATTGTGGGTATATTTTTATTTATCACAAATTTTGTTCCAATATGTTCGTTTTTGCATGTCCAATAATAGCTAAAAGTCAGTGTTGGTTATTTGCCCTCACATATCCGTATTTGCCCTCATATGACCGTATTTGACCCTGAATTCAACTTCCAGTTTCTGTGCAGTGGTCTCAAAGATTATATGTCAAAGTACAAGGAAAGATGATGCATAAAGATATGCATAACATCGTATTTCAATCAAATTAACACATATCAACATATTGGAATGAAATCTAAATAACTTGAAACGGAATAATTAGCTCAAATGTATTTGTCATGTTGAATAGGAAGTTCCATTCAAATGTCAACGTCTTGGGTAGATTTTACAAACACTAACGTCATTGTACAGATCGACATTGCTTGGTATATTCTTGAAACCAGACTCGAAACAAAAATATTTGCGAGTTGAACAAAGGCAACCCTCTTAAGGATTTATTTTCACACCTTGTCAGTTCAAAGATCTTTTTTGCAATATAAAAGTCAATACTTGGAAAGAGTCAATGTAAAATATGTGATACAAAGATTATGACATGAAATTTTTCATATCGTCCCTGGTATCAACCCTCGACCCATATCAGCTCTCCACCTTCGCTGTCGGGCTTGATATGGGAGTCTCGGGCTAATACCGGGGCCGATATGGAAAATGTCATGCAATGATCTCTTAATATATGTCGCAAGGAATATCTGGTCATCCATTGTCTGTCTTGGAATAGACGAACACATATTGGTTTGCTAATCCATTCTTGAAGCATCATTTAAGCTATGCAATCATATTAATTACTAATTTATGTAAATTATTGGATGTTATTGCATCGATTGTGATAGAGCTATCTTCGTCTTTTAATGTCCACAACGATTTCCGCTAATAAACATGTTCGTCTTTATTTCCAATTGCATTGTAAGAGTTCATATTATATTTTGTTACTTGTATTTATTTAGTTTAAGCATATTTTATTAATTAATAAATA
>MJUT01008774.1:868692-905876 GCA_002080005.1 Gigantidas platifrons | reverse complement strand
ATGAAATTTTCCATATCGTCCCTGGCATCAACCCTCGACCCATATCAGCTCTCCACCTTCGCTGTCGGGCTTGATATGGGAGTCTCGGGCTAATACCAGGGCCGATATGGAAAATGTCATGTAATAATCTTTTAATATTTGTCGCAAGGAATATCTGGTCATCCATTGTCTGTCTTGGAATAGACGAACAAATATTGGTTTGCTAATTCATTCTTGAAGCATCATTTAAACTATGTAATCATATTAATTACTAATTTATGTAAATTATTGGATGTTATTGCATCGATTGTGATAGAGCTATCTTCGTGTTTGAATGTCCAGAACGATTTCCGCTAATAAACATGTTTGTCTTTATTTCCAATTGCATTGTAAGAGTTCATATTATATTTTGTTACTTGTATTTATTTACGTATCCTTTTGTCCAACAAGAGGAGAAGGCTGGGATTCTATTACCCGGTTTCAACTCTCAACATAGTGGTGGTTGTTTCAAGCCAGAACGAGGATATTTCCAACGTCATATGTCGTGTTCCTTTTTTTTCTTCTTTCTTTTTTTTCTTTTTGTGTTCAGTCAGTTAAGATGAGAGATCGTTTTGTTGATACTGGTGGATATGGTGACCGTCAATGTTTACACGTTCTTTTTATGATTTCATATCAGATGTTGTTCGCGATATTGAACAGTAACGGGTGGAACTGGAACTGAATATCATTCTAGAGAACCTGAGTTCATCCTCGTCCTAAATGGTAATCGTGTTGCTAAGTAATTGGCTTTCTGTGTCGCATTTTGTCGGCCATTGCTTTGTCTTTTTGACATTTTTATTTTACCAGTGTATTGTATGTCCTTCGATCAACGGTTTCTGATTACCCTCTTTGTTAACTTCAAACTTTCTTTATGTAGCACATCTCCGATGCGGTATGCGCTTGAAATCAACGAACACGTATTTGACTTTAATATTAACATATTATATAACTAATGTAACTTATAACTAAGAATCTCCTCCATCTGGCATATGTGACCATAGTCGATTTTGTGTATTTTCTTTTTGAGGCCATTTGGTTTTCTTGCCCCCAAAGACTTTAACATTATTTGGCTTTCAAATCTTTCGATTTTGGGTGTTCCTCATGAAGGTTATTCCAGAAACACGCCATGTACACACATTTACTATCTACTTTTATTCTAGAATGTAAATCACACAGAACAACTACAGACAAAGGCCGAACGCAAGGGTTCATTGTACAATGCTTCTATAGAAATGCCATATGATAATACAAGCCCTAAATGCACTAAATCTCTGGAGGTATCCTGTAACATTGGAAACAACACAATAGTACAGAATGTATATACAACATCAAATGAGTGCTCCTCTAGAAGCGGAAAACACACTCAACAAGGTAACTTAACATTAGAGATAGACAAGTAATATTTTAGACAGAATAAGATCTAATAAATTGAAAAACCGCAAAATAACGGACAAAATATCATGGTATACATATTTTGTAATATGTAATGTATTTATATTGTCTATATTATTTGAAGTATATATTCTGTGCCTATTTTATAATAGATGGTTTATGATGTTTCAACAATATTTCAGTTACATGATTATGATGTATTTTAATTTATGATAGAGGTTTACCTGGTCATAAATTATATTGATTAGGGTTAGGGTGCCTAACGCCACCGTCAATAATATTTTAGTCATATCGTGGCGGTCAGATTTATTCGTGGAGGACAAATATAGGAGTACCCTAAAAAACAAACAGTGCTGCAGCAAGTTACTAACACATTTTATTACGACATTTTGTATTACCCATAACCCTGGTATAAACCGATTAAAGTATATGTCCTCGTTTGGTACATACACAAACGTTTGTCAGGTTATGCCAGTTAATGGAATCCAGTCCTGCCCATCTTAATAACAATATTGTATGTGGTCAAACACACACGTATTGGTCTAAATAGGATATGGCTATTGATTATGAGCGTTAATCCAGAAGCGTGTTGTGCGCACTTAATTCGATATCCACGTTTTTATTACTGTAACTTGTTTCATTAATTTCGAATTTATATTTTATAAAGGGAAAATATGTTGTTGAGTAACAAAACGGGATGTATCTAGCGAAGCGTAAGCCTAGAGGTTAGGACTAAATATATCTCATTTCCTCTGTGAGAATGGTGTAGATACATTCAGGCCAATAACAATATACAATATGACTATGCAGTAGTCTAGCGCACATTCTTCCCACAAGAATGCTGATAATCGGCCGAACAGGAAATTGTATAGTTATGTTATCAAATAAACCGCCTTTTCACGAGGTTTTCCTTAATATTACTTTTTGGTGGAGCATAAATAAATGTACATCTGTATATACATTCACGTTTCAAAAGTATTTCCACACTAAAATATTTCACTATATACATTTGTACAATGTATTTTATATTAAACTACTTATTTCAACACATGTAGCTGCAATATGGCATTTATCCGAGAAGCAAACATAAAAGCTAGGATATACAATAGGGGTAATCGGAGACCTTAAACGGACGAAAAGATAAAACAATAGTAAAAGATAAAGATAAACAAATATACAAACAAACAAATGATAAGCAATGATCCTTAGAATACTAAAGATTGAACATAATTTACTCCACTAGAACACGGTGAAGAACTCGAGTTATCCGGAAAAGTAAACAATGTTCCTGCTTCGCTAGTGGCACACTTCGTGGTATTCGTATTACTGTTAACACGTCGTGCACAGTAAATTATTACATGTACAACATCTATCACTTTCTCCTTAAGCTATTCAAGCATGACGATAACATCTATTGTTCAGTTTAATTATCTCATATGATTGATAGCAATATCCGGTTGTTTATAAAACTGAAATGTAGGTGTTTGTAGCAAATTGATTCCGCATGACACTAGTGGAACAGGAAATACTTGCCCTTCCGGAAAACCCCCGGTCTTAATGGGGATCGTGTTTTGAAGATCATTGTTTGTCCTTTGTTCTTTTTCTTTTTGGTCATTATATTGTCTGTCCTATTTCGATGTACGGATTATGGATACCCCTTTGAATGATTTGATCTTGATTTTTGGTGTTTAACGCCACTTTCAACAATATTTTAGCTATATCATGGCGACCAGTTTTAGTGGTGGAGGGAGCCGGAGTACCAGCAGAGAACCACCGACCATGGGCAAACAACTGGTAAACTTTATCACTTACGACTGCGAGTCGAGTGCACCCTGTTTTGTAATCTACAAAGCCGGACGCGAACCCACGTCGTACTGGTGATAGGCTTGTATGAGTTGTTAGATACAACGACCTAACTCATTGAGCAACTCAGGCCCCCTACCCCTTTGGTATCTTCAAACTATTCGTAGCATTACATATGTTAGTAGTATCAGATTAAATTCATTTTGTCCTGATATTAATGTTCTTTAATCTGCAGATTATATATTATTAACTACTAGTCAGTTAACGACGAGCATTCACTGACGCTGGTATTGTATTGGCATGTACATGTTTATGTTGTCATTCACTTTTGTCATAGTATATGGCGTTCATGAGTTGAAACAGATTTGTACAGATATTGTTATTGTTTTTATTGGTATTGACTTTATCCTATTATTACATATGTTTTCCAAAGCAAATATAATTGTCATCTAATGATAATGGTATACGGAGTACTCGGAGAAAACCACCGACCTGCTGCAGATCACTTACAAACTTTATTATCACATTTACTTGTATCGAGTACATCTCACCATCAGTGGGATTCGAACTCACAACTTTAGTGGTCATAAGCACATATTGCATAGGTTGTTTGAAATCCAACTACCATGTGATCACGACCACGACGGTCCCCGCCATACTAGTATTATAAATGTTTCACAAATAAAGCAAACATTATTTTCATCCAGTAATAATGGTATATGGGCTAATTGTAAAGGACGAAATAATATTGTATCTATATTTTGTTTTCAGGGACCAGGAGAAAGACCAGACGAAAATAGTTCCGAAGTAAAATTACCAGAACCTTTGGTGGCCATTTTGAATTATTTTCTAATTTGTTTGTTTGAATTTTGTGTGGACAGAAAAATAATTATTTTAGATTGTGCTACTCTGTCTAAACCCACCACTTTTCATCTTTAAATGTAACTTCAGAATAATATTATTGTAAAAGGATGAAAGAAGAGTTTGAAGATACCAAAGGAATAAGCAGAATCCGTATATCGAAGAAGAACAGAAAAAAAACAATGGCCAAAAGAAAAAGTATAAACAACGATCTACAAAACATACACATAAAACTAAAGATCGAGTAACACGAACCCCACTAAAAACGGAGGTGTACGATGTACTATTTCTGATAATAGTTCATTTTTTGGTTCAGTTAGTTCAATTTCTATTTAAAATATCAGCCCAATGCATTCAAAGAGAAGAAGGGCCCATCGATGGCATGATCGCATGGTAGTTGGATTGAAAGCTACCTGTGCAATCGGTGCCTATCACCACTACTCGATACAACATTGTGTGATAAGGTTTGGCAGTGACTTGCGACAGGTCGGTTGTTTCTTCAAACGTTTATTAGAGGAGTTCTTTCTCTCTGAAATGTTTTACACTACTACCCGACGCCTACTTTGGAGCAGCTTGACGGACAGTTCCTGAAGGCATGTGCTGATATTTTAATCTCTCATGTCAAAAAAATGAAATAGTAAATATTATGTAGAATCCGAAAGTGCCCTTTAGTTTTCTTTTTCAATTTCTAATTGTTTCTTATCATCTTTCAGTCGTTCCTTTTCAATTTCTAATCGTTCCTTATCATCTTTCATTCGTTCCTTTTCAATTTCTAATCGCTCCTTATCAATTTGCAGTCGTTCCTCTTCAATTTCTAATCGTTCCTTATAAGTTGTCAGTCGTTCCTTTACAATTTCTACTCTTTCCTTTTCAATTGCCGATTTATGTTTCTCAACACTGAGTCGCTCTTCTTCTATTGATCTAATTTTCAATTGTTCACATGTGTTCTCACTACCATCAAGTGTTTCCTGTGCATGGACTGGTTCAGTGGTAACTCTATTTAAGGAAACAAATGGAATACATCAATGTTTAGTTTTAATATACAACTCAATTATCAATTATCATTATTCCCATTTCCTGCTTATTGTCATAATTGAGGTATGGGTTTGGGTGTATGGTATTTAACGCCACTTTCAACAATATTTCAGTTTTACCGTGGCGGTCAGTTTGATTAATGGGGAAACCGGAGTATCAGGAGAAAATCATCAACCTCTCGCAGGTCACTGACAAACTTTATCACCTAATGTTGTATCAAGTAAAGCTCGCCATGAACGGGGTTCAAACTCGCAACTTTAGTGGTCATAGGCACTGATTGCACAGGTAGTTGTTAATCCAACTACCATACGATCACGTCCATGACGGCCCCTAATTGAGGTGTGTGAAATGTGTATTTACCAAAGGTCACGACATCACACATATAAATCAAAGAGAAATGGTAAATTAAATTAAAAAGGGAAATTAATTTCTTTCATGAATTGTAAAATCGCATAATCTTTGACATTTGTAATTGAATATTTTTCAAAAATATAAATGCATAGATTATATAGAAATGTAATGGCTAACGTTCAAGGTTCAATATTCTGTATAATAACGCTGTTCGCCCGGTTATATGTTATGACTTTACCCACACGTGAAAATCTTTCACATGACTGCATCATTTCATTAAAAGGGAGAATTTGGCCCATAAAACTAGTTTAGCTCCGCCATTTATACTTAAGTGCCTGTACAAATCCAGGTAATTGAGCGGTCGTGTATTTGTGTGTTGGGATTATCGATTTAGCCTATTTTTAGGATTTTGTAATTGTTTCAATAGTGGGGTTTTATTGGGGGGTTTTTCTTTGTCTGTCATTTTATTATTATTATAGCGCTGGCTCATCTATTTATATGCGAGGGTTTGCGTTTCACTCGCATGTGGAAAGCACTTGAATGACAACATCATTTCAATAGGAAAGGAGCATTAGGTGTATAAATAAACATTAGAGGATACCGAGGGGGCAATCAAAACTAGCTTACCACGGTCACTTGTTATGTAGTAATCCAGGTAGCTAAGCGGTCGTGTATAACCGAAGGGGCATCAAAACTAGCTTATCACGGTCACTTGTCATGTAGCAATCCAGGTAGCTGAGTGGTGTATAACCGAAGGGGCATCAAAACTAGCTTACCACGGTCACTTGTCATGTAGCAATCCAGGTAGCTGAGCGTTCGTGTATAACCGAAGGGGCATTAAAGCTAGCTTACCACGGTCACTAGTCATGTAGCAATCTTGGTATCTGAGCGGTCGTGTATAAGTGTGTTTGGGATTTCGAATTCTTTTTCTACGATTTTTATATTAGAGTTTGGAACGGTCCTGACAGTGTGGTATTTGTAGTTTTTTATTTCATTACATATACCTGTTTGCCCTGTCTATTCCTCCCCTTTGCGGTATGCCCTTTTTTGACAATTCTTCGGTCTTACACACTGCATCAGCTTGAGGCTGTCTTTTTGTATCCTTTATCTGCCGAACATTTGTAAAAAAAACTTGAAACTTTTATACAACCATTTATGAGTATATTTGTGTTATGATCATGACTTGGCATTGCAATATAATGTATGCAATTTAAGCTCTAATGATTACTGAAAAAATAAGTACACAATACC
Organism: Gigantidas platifrons; assembly: GCA_002080005.1. Taxonomy (NCBI): domain Eukaryota; kingdom Metazoa; phylum Mollusca; class Bivalvia; order Mytilida; family Modiolidae; genus Gigantidas; species Gigantidas platifrons. Next base: position 899,165 of record MJUT01008774.1, on the reverse strand, counting down.
GGTAAACGTGATTTCTTCTTATCAAAAGTTATGAAAAGAAAGTGTAAACAATTCCACCAATATCTATAAAATCTATAAAACATTCTGACTGAACTCATTAAACATACAACGGACCACGACCTATGAAGTTGGAAATCCAGGCTCTGACTTGGGTCAGGCGTAAACATGTGACGGTGTTAAACCGTCCCTGTTTTAAATTTAGGCATCAAGTACTATTCAAATGATCTATTGATTGTTGCTTAGCTTACATCTGTATACGTTCCGGCTATATTCCTATCATGTATCGTTACGTTCTGAATTCCGTGATGTAGTGTTCGTTACGATTTAAGTTCGTCTTTACCACCAGTTGTTTGTAGGAGGGCTCATGTCTTATTTTCGTTATTTGTTGTTGCTTGCGTATAGTGGCGTCCAACACATTGTGGTGTGTTCTTGTTTTGTTTGTCTTTATCTTGTGTATTTTGTTCCCAGTGTTGCCAGTTCCCATGTGTATTGGCCCTTGTGTGTTCTCTATTAATCAGGACGAGAACAAGATAAGCAATGCATAAACACTACAGAGAAATGAGTGAGGATAAAATACGACTATCCTCACAACCCATGTTAAAGCTTACATCACATTATGGTTTTTATGAATTATTTCTTAATAGAAGTGTAGTACATATATCAAAGGTGATATTATATACAACTTTGTCCATTTAAGGGCAGCATAGTTATATCTCTGTATTTTAGATGGGCCATCGTGATCGTATGGTAGTTGGAGTTACAACTACCTATGCAATCAGTGATCATTACCACTGACGTTGTAAGTTCGAATCCCGGTCATAGCGAGATGTATCTGATATAACATTGTCAGTAACTTGCGGCAGGTTGGTGCTCCGTGTATTCCAATGAAGCTGATCGCCATGATATGGCTGAAATATTGTTGACACCACAACTCCCCTATATTTTTTCTAAATGTATTAACCTTTTGTGGAAGCTGTTCTAATGATTTTAGAAGGAAGTCCCTTTGCTCTTGTTGAGTAGACTGTTGCAATAACTCCTCACTTCCTCCCCTTTGCGGTATGTCCTTATTTGGCAATTCTTCGGTCATACACGCTGCATCAGCTTGATGCTCTTGACCGTCCTGTCTTTTTGTATCCTTTATCTGCCGATCACATTTCTAAAAAACACCATGAAAATTCTAAGCAACCATCCATGCGAATATTTGTGTTATGATCATGACTTTGCAATATAATGTATGATAATTGATCATTGTAATTTAAGCTCTGATGATTACTCAGTATCAAATAAGGTCTGAAAGACACCAGTTTTGATGAAAATAAAATAAAAATAAACACACAATACCGATAAACGTGATATCTTCTTATCAAGAGTTATGAAACGAAAGTGTAAACGATTCCACCAATGTCTATCAAATCTATAAAACATTCTGACTGAACTCATTAAACATACAACGGACCACGACATATGAAGTTGGAAATCCAGGCCCTGACTTAGGTCAAGCATATAAAATGTGACAGTTTTAAACCGTCACTGTTTTAAATTTAGGCATCAAGTACTATTCAAATGATCTATTGATTGTTGCTTAACTTATATCTGTAATCATTCCGGTTATATTCATGCATCTTTACGTTCTAAGTTCCGTGATGAGGTGTTCTTTACGATTTCAGTTCGTCTTTACCTCCAGTTGTTTGTAGGAGGGTTCATTTTTTATTTACGTTATTTGTTTTAGCTTGCGCATAGTGGTGTCCAACACATTGTGGTGTGTTCTTGTTTTGTTTGTCTTTATCTTGTGTGTTGTGTTCCCAGTGTTGCCAGTTCCCATGTGTATTTCCCCTTCTGTGTTCTCTAACACTTAATCAGGACGAGAACAAGATAAGCAATGCATAAACACTACAGAGAATTGAATGAGGATAAAATACGACTATCCTCACAACCCATGTTAAAGCTTACATCACAGTATGGTTTTTATGAATTATTTCTTAATAGGAGTGTAGTACATATATCAAAGGTGCTATTATATACAAATTTGTCCACTTGCGGCAGGTTGGTGCTTTTCTCCGGGTACTCCAATAAAGCTGATCGCCATGATATGGCTGAAATATTGTTGACACCACAACTCCCCTATATTTGTTTCTGAATGCATTAACCTTTTGTGGAAGCTGTTCTAATGATTTTAGAAGAAAGTCCCTTTGCTCTTGTTGAGTTGACTGTTGCAATAACTCCTCACATACATGTTTAGCGAACTTGAAGTCATTTTCCGTCCCTTGGTGAAGACAGAATCTAATAAAACTTGTATACACCTTCAGTTTGTATCTAGTGGGTAATTCTCGCTTTTCGAGTGCCCTTTTCAAATGATGCATGGCTTTGTCAGCCTTGGGTGATACGAACACCATGTATGTCTCAGCAATATCTAGATGTAAACTAGTAGAAGCTATCCACGGTTCCATTTCTAGTATGATATCCTCCATTTCTGCCGTATGTTTCAGCGCTCGTTGAATGTGTTCTTCTTTCTCAGATGGAATAAGATCAGATAAACTAAGAAAACATGACCGCAAAATATTCTGTATCATGCATCGTTGATAGAGGTTGTAATTAAGACACATCTTTAAAACACCAAAGTCAACATAGAGTTCTGTTTTACAACCCTCATTCATCTTAACCATAATATTGATAATGTCTTTTATTGCTTCAATATTTTTAATTTTTGGTAGCAAAAAGTAAGAGATACCTCCTCGTTTGGTTAATACATGTTTAACAGAATGAAGCATTGGATGGTTGTCTTGGCTGCCTGCATGGATTGTTGTTATATATATTTCGAGATGCCTAGCAATATGTAAAGCATACCGGTATTCCTTCAATGCCTTAATACAGAAATGTACTATTGGCTGACCCTCGATGTCTTCATCATTGTTTACCTCCAAGAAGCAAATATTCTTGCTATAGTTGTATAATATCGTGACTAATAGTTCAACAAGAAACATCTTTTTTATATCTTCTAATGGTATAATCACGTTGCGGTTGATTAACTTCAGTAGAATAGGCTCTGGTATTTGGTTTCCTGGTAATTCACCATTAGACAGTTTACCGTATTCTCGTAGTAATCGAATATCCCGCGGACTCCTGAATTTCATCAGAACAAATTGCTTTATTGTTTCCGTTTGTATTTTACTGGAATTCTGAACGAGGAGAGTAAACAGAGATTCTGACTCGCGCTTCACGTATTCATTGCCATATAGCACTTCTTTAATACTTTGATTACAGACCAGCTCTTCAGTAACATCAAGATTTTCGGTCTCATTTGTGGCATAAGCAATCATTTGGAACATTAATTGCTTCGCCTTTTTGAAGAAATAATCAGCTGACAATTGCGTATTGCCATATAGCTGAAATGTTATTGCCACACTACAAGAAAGGTAACATTCAAACAGCATCGTCTCAAAGCAGGGATCGCTGTAGGTCTGAAGACTTTTCAACAAACAACATGCATGTTCAAGAAAGCGTACATTTCGATTCATTGTTTCAACAAGACGTGCGTCGTTGTCTATGTAATAACAAAAGTGCTTCAGCAGAAACAATCTTTCTGTACGTTTGTCTTCTTCTGTTTTCTTTTTTTCTAACATCCAAACTGTAACGCTGTGTATTGATATTACACGGTTATCGCCCCTTCCACTAATGGTGGCCAGCGAGTAATCGCGTAGAACAGCCAGAAACGGGTTCACATCTGCCTCTCTGGTTGTCGAATCTGTTTCTAATAGACTCTCTAAAAGCTGGATTGGTATAACGGTATGGTTTATATGTGTGACGTATTTCAAAAGATTTTTTGCATTCTCAGGAAGATCTTTTTCCAGTTTTCTTAAAGTAAGGTTGTAAGCAACTTCGAATTGCTTGCCCTCATGTGCGATGTTATGAGCATGTTTCTGTGACTCTGACCAACTCGCGTTGTATTTTGCAATGCCACATTGTGTTATACGAATGTAAGATGATGCCAGCGCTAGGCATAGAGGTAGATAGTCGAGATTTTTAGCTAATAGCCTCATTTCATTTCTTTCCGTTTCTTCGTCTTCGTGGCCTAGGTTTCCGTCCTTAAAGAACAATTGTTTTACTTCCGATTCGAGCATTCCATTCATTTCCATTCCATATTGGAACTCAATTACAGGAGAGAATTGGTGCTGAGAGGTTGCGATGACATAAATGTTTTCGGCAATTACAAAATGCTCCATCATGTTGTGAATATCTTTTGCCTCTTTGGGTGATTCCATATCATCCATTATAATCAAATGGTTACACTCTTTGTATTGCTTTGAATTGGTTAACTTTTTATAAACACGTTGAAACATCTTTTCAATGCATTCTAAGATATTTTGCTCGCTATAACAGATACTATCTCTTATGCTCAAACGTAGCATCAAATTTGCATATGAAAGATGCATTTCCCGCATCGATGAGCAATGTATTTTCCAGACTATTGAATGTTCGTTATCTCGCCGAAACTTGTTAGCATAATGAAACGCACATTGTGACTTTCCCGACCCTGGTGCGCCTGTTGATAAACAACAACAAATATTATGAGAAACATCAATAAGTTAGTTTCTTTTTCAAAGTTAAGCAAAATATAGTTCAACCTGTGTTAAGAGGACACTTATGGGATAAAAAAAAAATGTAACTTTCCAAGACAGGTTACCTCATAAAAGAGGGTCGATTCACATGACTCTTTCTAAGTCAGTACAAGAGAAAGTTGACCTTTTAATACAGATAACTGCTTAATAGAATTGACTGCATTATCTCTCTTCAACCACATTTGGATAGATGAGATGCAGTTAAACACCGAATGAAAAATTTGTCAGTCACAGAACATGATTTATACACTGAAATCTGCTATTTAAGGCTTGGGTTAATATTCTATCTTTATTCTTATGTTCTTCTTTAAATATTAAAGATATGAATATTCAAAGCATTTACCAACCTTTAACAAGAACAGCACGTGTTCTATTGATTATTTCTTCCATTTTCAGAAAATTCTCGGTCTCCACAAAATTTTGGACGCTCGTCATTGAGTAAGTTGAGTAATTTTCGCTAATGCCTCCACTACCTGCAAAATAATGAGTTGTTCCGAGTTATCTTAATCTCTTCTACGTCAGATGGGGATTTTACTCACATATGAACGCACGATTGAATCATTTCACTAATTGGAGCCTATAAAAGAAAGTATAAGCCGGTCACGTGTTATTGAAGTGTACGTTTCAAGCCAGGACAAATGAGCGACTATGTTTATGTAGCGGCGTATCTAGGGTATGGCAAGTAGGAAACGTGCCATGGGCGCCACTTGAAGGGGGCGCCACTGAGAGGTTTTAGCGCCTAATGTTCCCATATGGGAACGTCCTAAAAATATTGTTTAAATAATTTCCTTGAAGTAATTTTGCAAAAATAATGTAATACACATAGACATGAATAGCTGTATAAATTATTAATAAATAATAAATGTAAAACGCAATATCAATGCTTGCCATATGTGTTATTTTCCATAGATACGCCCTGGTGTCACTTTTATGTGTGTTAGGAGTATCGACGTTGTCCCTCTTCTACGATTCTCTTGTTAAATTTTTAAAATTTCTGATGGCGTGGTGTGTTTAAGAAATAAATCATGGAAGCCAGAACGTGTTGGGAGTTTTAACATGGATTGGTGGATAGTAGTATTTTATACCGAGCCAGAAGCGAGGGATAAATTTTACTAATATCCACCAATCCATGTAAAAACTCAAAACACATTCTTGCTTCCTTGATTTATTTGGATTCTGAAATGTCAAAGAGTACAAATACGGTAGAAGGTAAGTAATATTTACGCTTGCGGAAAATGTCGCACACAATTGATGCTGCTAATAGAAAAGTCAGTCACATTCACCGTCGCAGGTGCTAATGAGATTATACCGAATGGATAACTCGTTCGTTTGTTAGCAAACCGGAAGAAGGAAGTCATGTTAGAATTTATTTTATTTCATTTTATTACTGAGACACACAAAACTAACTGATGTTCAAAGATAACTTCAACATAGGAGCAACGTAGCCTTGTTTAACTTAGTACCATGTGCGTCAGTAGCTAATTCAATTACTTGCGTATTTTATTTCTTCAATAAAAAAAAACCTGTATAATTATGGGCGAGCATATATTTTCCCCTATACAATAACCCATTGCCCTTTTACTGCAGAACAATCTTTGGTAAAGTTGAAGTCATAACTTCGATCATTTCATGGTTGCCACCATGACTTGGTTGACCGCTATGGAATATCTGTGTCACAAATGACCACGGATATGTTCCACTTGTCGTAAATACTTCCCGGTCCTTTCCTCATTTATGACTTATCACCGGATTTCTAACTAGATTAACACGACGGGTGCCACTAGTGGAGCAGGAACTGCCTACCCTTCCGGAGCACCTGAGTTCACCCCCGGTTTTTAGTGGGCTTCGTGATACTCGATCTTTAGCTTATGTGTATGTTTTGTAGATCGTTGTTTGTCCTTTTGTACTTTTTTCGATTGGCCATTGTATTGTCTGTTCTTCTTCGATATACAGATTCTGATTACCACTTTGGTATCTTCAAACTCTTCTTAAATGCCATAATTAAGTGTTTACCAAATTCCTCATTCTCGTTACTATATTGTCGAACCACAGCAGCTAATATTTCAACTTTAGCGTCCATCAACAATTTTTTGAGTTTTTCAACGTTCTGTCTTGTAAAATATTCCCGTTTTTCTAAAATCTGAATCAGATCGAATCCATCTTTAATCTCTCCTAATATGGTCTTTCCTATTTGATCTCGCAATAAAAACGTTATCTGTTTCAAGTCATCTGAAAGTAGAAGAAAGACATTATGAAAAGAGGGGCCGTCGTGGCCATGGTCGTATGGTAGTTGGATTTACAGCTACCTATGCAATCGGTGCCAATCACCACTGATGTTGGGGGATCACATCCCGCTTGGGCTAGGTCCATAACATTATGTGATGAAATTTGTCGGTGACTTGCGGCAGGTCGGTGTTTTTCACCGGGTACTCCGGTTTCCTCCACCAATAAAACCTGACCGTCACAATATAACTGAAATATTGTTGAAAGTGGCGTTAAACATCATAAATCAAAACCAAACCATTATGAAAAGAAAGATTAGATATCGATGATCAACAATTTTGATAATATTAATTCAAACAAAAAAGCATCTCTCACTTGAACTCATTGAGCAAAAACAAAAACAAACCAAATAGACCACGACATGTGACGTTGGAAATCTAGACCATGGCGTAGGACAGGCAACAACATGTGGCGGCGTTAAACCTGCTAATGAAATTCCAATCTTTACCTTTTGAAAATTGAGACTCCTACGGCAAGACAAATATAAATAAACAATAACCTGCACAGATATGCTTCAATTCAAAAATTCCACATAATATCACAAAAATGAATGACAAAATAAACACAAAGAACACAATTGTAAGGTCAATGAAGGTCGTAGTTAGAAGATATAATCTGTCTTGTATCTTATTCAACCTTCGATTTTAATTGTTTTTGAAATACTATAAGAAATATTATTTATTTGAAATGTATTGAACAATAATTATTTGGGTGACATTTCCGTGCGTATAGATTTAAGACACATGGATTTAAAAACAAAACAAATGTTTGTAACTATGAAGTTTTAGGCTTGTGATGTTAAAATATATACTGGTAGAGTATACCTCCATTATAAGATATACTTTTCATTAAGAAATTTTTGTTATTGTATTTATCTCATATAAAAATATATTGATATCAGCACACAAATAATTTTGTTGTCAATACTCAAATATTTATGAGGTAAACACACAAATAATTATAACGTCAACATACAAATAATTCGGACCTCAACATACGAATAATTATGACGTCAAAACATATCCTGATTCCGAACCACCCAGTATTTGCTGTTATTGCGTGCTTGATGGAGAAGCAGCAATTGTTACATTTCAGTCGTTAAATTAGCAGACGGGGACTCCAACACATGATCTACCACACACATGGCGAGCACGCTAACCATTACACCACAGATGTGGTTTTATCTGCCAGAAAATTTAGGATCTTGTTTTCATATCTACCTGTTGTCAGTCCACTCGCAATTTTATTGCACATTGTCTCGTAATCTATGGCGTCACTCCCTTGTTCCATATGATATGCCATGGTTATACTGTTTCCTGTTTTCTTTAATTGTCTGTGAAATACAAATTTAGATATATTCATTCTTGAAGATTTTAGTTCCTAAATAATATAATTTATGAAAGTAAAACCCAGTTTCCCTCAGGCATATCCGAATTTTACCGATTTTTTTTTATTGGGGGGCTATAGTGTTTAACGTCACATTCAACAATATTTTAATTATATCGTGGTGGTTAGTTTTATTGGTGGAGTACCCGCAGAAAACCAGGTAGTTGCAAATCCATACGATCACGACCACGACGGCACCAGCCAATGTTAGCTATTCCGTTCAGGGTATTTAGTATTTACTTGCTCCCAAAGATTTGATTTTTAAGACATCTGGCTTTTGGTTTTTTTCTTTGACCGTGCCTAATGATTTTTATTCCAGAAACACGTCGTGTGCACTAAATTAGATATCTCAATTTTTTATTAGAAATACGGTCGAACACTCTTTATTCGAATATTACGGATGTCTCGAAGTTGCCGGCCGGTCCCGATCTATTTTCCTATTATGTTATATTATTTCAACACTGTTAATTCGAACATTTAAACATAAACCCACACACATTTTTCTTTCGCTGTACAAATCTAAAATTAACTTCTTAATTAAACCTAAATATAATGAAAAACAAAAGAAACAATGTCACACTTTCGTAACAGCTCTAAATTCTAATAGAAAAATCATAGACAGAGGCAACAATGATTCCCCTAACACACATACATGACTGGACACCTTCTTCTCTCATTCAAGACTTGTCACAGGGTTTGTAACTGGAGTAACAGGTCGTGTGCCACTAGGAACTGAGTTCATACCCGTTTTTAGTGGGGTACGTCTTAACCGATCTTTAGTTTTTTGTGTTATGTTTTGTTGATCGTTGTTTGTCGTTTTTCTTTTGGCCATTGTGTTATATGTCCTTCGATGTACCGATACTGATTACCCCTATGGTAACTTCAAAGTCTTCTTGGTACAGACACTTAAGTAAAAAGTGGCTTAAAGTAGTTTATGGTCCCAAACCTTAACACATATGAAAAAAACCAGATGAAATAGTAGAATGAAAGAGTTATTTTTGTTTAACGCCAAATTTTCAAAAAGCAATCATTTTAAAGACTGTTTAAATATACCAAAAGGATAATCAGAAGTCGTAAGCGATGTACAAGACAATACATTGGTGAAAAGAAAAAGAACAAATAGAAAATAATGGTCTACAAAATACAATGTACTACACAGAAAACTACAAATTAAGCAACAGAAACCTCACTAATAACCTGTATAAACTAATGTGATTTGGAATGATAGACAGTCCCTGCTCCACTGGTGAAACCCGTCGTGTTACTGAAATTTACATTATGATGAGATGAGTATGCCGAAATAAAACTCCACACATATCGTCCTGAATGCAAGGAAACCACATCCGCATCCAATGCTGCTGTGCACTTAATGGGGAAGGAGCCATTCATGTTCTTATGTAAAGAAAGCTTTTACAGCAATATCAACAAATCATTGAACATAAAAAAAGACCGCGACATATGATGTTGGAATCTCCAGTTATAGATTGGAACAGGCACAAAACTACATGTATGAAAATATATGATTTATAAATGTCATAGGAATATCACTTTCAAACACATATGATCGCATGATCAGATTTTCGTGCACATACCAATCAGCTTAGTTGCATGTATATCATTGTTTTTTTGGACTACAACAAAAACATTGTGTGTCGCTCCTATTTACAAACAAGTTAAAAGTTACAAAAAGTTAAAGTATCATTTAAAAAGCATGTCTTACCTTGGGAATTAATTAATCAGATCACAAGAAATTTGAATATTGTGTTAAGTTACTGTTAACCTGTAAAATGAAGTGTCAACATGTATACCAAACTTTAAACCTGAACGAAGCATGTACCAATTATGTATATATTGAGTCATTTAAATATTGAGGTACACAGGTGTCATTTAATTGTGCATTTATTTATAGCCATTTTTTACGAACCTTTTTTATTGTATCATTCATAGCTTTACTCAAAATTAATAAAAAGTGAAAAAAGAAAGAAAAATGTTTATTTGAGATACTATATATATATATATATGTTATTTACCATTTATTTTGTCTGAAATTTGATAAAAAAAAACAAAAAAAACAATTGGTATAAAATCCTTACTTGAATTCCAACAACTGTTAATGATCCGCAGCATTAAGTTCAATATCATATCTCAATATAATAATAACGTCACCTTATAAAGCATGACTTGCAAATCAGTTTTGAATAGGTGTTTTCTATGTGGAAAAACATGTTTTATGACATGCTTTTTATATCTCTGTTGTCGTTAGAGATCCAGTTGTCCAAAGAGGGTTCCTTAAGCCTGTTTTCGTGTTTGCCCCACGCCATGACCTACATTTCCATTGCCATTTGTCGCGGACTTTTTTAAGTTCAACTTTTTCATGTGAGAGGTTATTACTCGTTTTGTTGATATTGATGGCATTGCTGACCATCAGTATGAAAAACTATCCCTGGGAAACTAAGATGAGATTGAATATACCTAAAGGGGCTATCGTAATTCGTAAATCGAAGATTGAAAGACCACACAATGGCCATAAGAAAAAGAACATAGACACAAACAACGATCTACAAAACACTACATATAAAACCAAAGATTGAGCAACACAAACCCAATCTTAAAACCGGGCGTTAACTCAAATGTTTCGTAAAGATAAGCAGTTCCTGCTCCACTATTTACACCCATCATCTTACTTTTGATATAAGGCTGATGATAAGTCACGAACGAGAAAGTGACCGGATTGTGATTCCGACAAACGGAACATAACTGTGGTCATTAGTGATAAAGCTACCCCGTGCCGGGGAACCAAGTCATGATGCTACCATAAAACTTGTCTAGTAATAATATTTCAAATTAACCACTAGGAACCCTTGGTTCAGTAGTTTCCCTCATAGCAGCAACGTTTTATCACGGAAATCATGCTCTAGAACATTGCATCGGCATAGAGAGAGGTATACTCCATATGCAGGTTCTATTGAAATGTTACTACAGTGGAACCTGTCTAATCCAACACACCAAGGGACCAGGGAAATGTGTCGGATTGTACAGTATGTCGAAATACTCAAGTTTTATTTATGTTAACATAGCTACTTTGGGACCATCAATTTTTGTCGGATGTCACAGGATGTCGAAAAACTAAGGTGTCGGATTGTACATATAAAAGGAATTTTCATTGGTTTTCATGGTGGGAAAGGGAACTAATATTATACTGAATTTATTCTTAGAACGTTATTCGAATTGGAGAAAAAACAACTTAAACAATTTCATAATTTACTACTCTTTGTTCTGTTATTACATTGGTTGTCATGACAACAAACGGAACTCAAATTGCATAGAGTTTATTGTTGGAACATTATTCTTTATGGAAAAAAGGGAGAGAAAAACATTCACAAATTTCAATATTTAGATTTTATTCATCCGTTACACTTTTTTTTCATTACTAAGAAATGAGAACACAAATTACATAAAGTTTAATTTTAGAACATCATTCTAATTAGAAAAAAAGGAAACGCCTTAACAAATTAAATAAATTGTATGATCCACTTACTACTCCATACTAGTCGAACATTTGCTCCCTTTTTTCATGGCGAGAAAGGGAAATTAAATTACATATGGTTTATTAAGATTGTTTTCCAGATTTATGTCCTTATGCTAAAAAAAATATTTAAATTTTATCAATCCGTTTTGTTTTTTCAGATTGTATACAATTTATTGTTAGAACATTATTCTAAATGGGACAAAACAACTTTGAAATGTCAAGAATTAGGAGGTACGGGGGTTAGGGTTATGGTATTTAACGCCACTTTCAACAACATTTCATTTATATCGTGTCTGTCAGTTTTTTTGATGGAGGAAACAGGAGAAAACCACCGACCTGTCGTAAGTCACTGACAAACTTTATCACATAATGTTGTATCGAGTACATCTCGCCTAGAGCGGGATTCGTACTCATTACTTTAGTTTTGAGCTACTTCCTACAATAATCGTCCCTATCTTGCATTTTTTCATGGCGAGAAAGGAAACTCGGATTTCGTAGATTTTATTATTAAAACTGAATAAAAAAAAACACCTGAAAAAATGTTAGACTTACTTATCCCTACTAATAGAACGTTCGTTCCATTTTTGCGTCATGGCGAGGAAAGGAACTCAGATAACATAGAGTTTATTAAGGTTGTCATATTTATATAACAGCTTGGGGTATGGTATTTAACGCCACTTTCAACAGTATTTCTGTTATATCGTTATATCTATATGAGTAAGTGTAATAACAGACACAAATACATTAAATCAATTTGTTCTTGCCATGATACAGCTATAAAATCGCAGAGTTGGCCTTAAGCCAAAACAATCGCTTACTTACTTACTGAAAAACACATATGATACAAAGATTTAATTATATGCACGGGGTTTTCCAAGTTTATTTCCTTATTGATTTCTAGGTAATATAAGCTTGGGTGATTTCAATCTGATTAACAGCAGTTGTTATACCATTCCATGTTAGTGGTGTGTAGCGCATTTAAACAGCTGATTTTAAAACGACTAGGGTAACTAAATGTTAGAGAAAAACAAAGGGGCAATCAAGAATGGACAATCCAGAGATACTGGCAGCATTGGGTGCACAAGACATATAACGAAAACAAAGAAAGCTATATACACAAGACAAAAACCAAAATGAAGAGCAACACGGACCCCTACGCAAAATTTCAGGTGAGAGCTGGTTCGTGGATATATTAATATTCGTGGAATCATTGACCATCACCAATTAAACTTTCTGTTCATAGCTAATGATGGGATTGTAATTGCTTTTGGCTTAGTCCATATAATACGGTATTATACACCCACTATGAAACTGATTTCGTGTTATAGAATTGAAATATTATTGAAAACGACATTAATCACACAAAAAAACTCTAATAAGCAATAATTATTGAAAAATATCCATATATTAATAACAAAGGACATGGATATAAATGAACATGACAATTACTATGATTTGTGTTCTCAATGTCTCTGGATTGTTCGGTTTTCTCTAACGTTTATATATATAAATGGGAAGGATTTTCAACAGGTTTTCACATCCACGGAATAATTTCTTTTTATCCGACATACTTACTACCTCCTCAACCAATAAGACTGACCGCCACGATATAACTGAAATACTGTTGAAAGTGGCGTTAAATTCCATAACACACCATCCATCGCTTACATGACTACCTAGTTAAACAGCCTGCCAGAATTCATTTTTTTTTTAATATTAAAAGTTGCCAATATTCGATGTTTTATACTAATTGCAGTTGAAATTTTTCATAATATCATACGTAAATAGCCTAGAACGAAGGAAATACGTCGCTGTTTTATTTTCTTGAATCAAGTAAAGAATCCAATGTTTACCCGCGCAATATTCATACGACCTGACAGAGAACTCATTCGGGAAAGCGTTTGCGCATGTGCGAAATTGTTTGTTGGTGAAGAAAGCACATGGCACAAATCGAATCGTGGAAGAACAAACACATTGACGGATTCTATGCGAAAACGACACAAAAAGAGGATTCAGCAAGCTTTGTGTAAAAATTAAAAACAGATGTTATACCAACCTCCTCCATTTTTCAACACGTAAGCATAATGTAGTATCTTTTTTCGGCCGAATGGTATTTTGCCAGTTGAATTGCATCGTAGTTTTTTATATTGTCTTTTTTTAGGAGAAAGCGCTAGGTTATATCTCTTTTAAATTAGAGACTAAAATAATGGACTTCATGTCTGGGTTTTTTTCTAAAATAAATATAATCAAGACAACTCAAGTGTTGTCAATAATATGCAATACAATTTGTTTACAATTCTCCCTTTGCAGAGTTTGGGTTTGTTTTTATTGATTTCATCACGTATTTCTGATTTTAACTGTCATTCTTACTAAATACCATTATATAATATTAACTGATTACCCCGGGATCCAATTTCATAGATATATTTCTTAAATATTATAAATTCTAACGAATTTACAAGCAACATGCTTCCTGGTTATTAATAGCAGTTATCCCCAGTATTCGGCAAACTTCGGAAAAGCAGCCGACTTATAATTAGGTCGTGTTAATGGCGATTGTACCAACAGACATTCGAATTATTTTCACTAATTACGACATTATAGCATATTTTTTAAACCTGTCTTCTTGTTCAGAACATTTTATTAGATTAAAACATCGAATATTGGCAACATTTAATATAAAAAAACAATAAATTCTGACAGCCTGTATGCCTTTAAGTGACGTTGACATTGGGGTACACATTAGTCGTTTTAATTTATGATTCATTTCTTGGCCCAGAATTACAGATAATTTATTTATTTGTGATATGTTAATTATTCGTGATATATTATTTATTCACTGTTTCTATCTATCTTTTCTTTTTTGCCATTAATTCAGTATATTTTGTAATATGAACCTCGTCACTGAAATGCAAGGTTGATTTTAATATACGATAACAATTGATCAAATCAAATTTAAACCTGTTTTGAAAAAAACGCTTTTGTAATTGCAGCGAAATCGTTTCGTTGAAATGAATTAAACCAAAATATACGATTTCTTTAAATATGTATATTTGTTATCAAAATAGACATATACTTATAATCGCTTGAAATGTTTTATTTCAATCTAGGCCGGTGTAACATATGTTCCTGTTTAAATAAAAAAAAAGAAAAAAAAAAGATAGCACACCCTTCGTTTCATTGACATGAATTCAAACTAAATTGTATGATTTTAATTATCTTATTTTTGCGTTTTATTTCTTGTCAAAATATACATATAATAAAAATGAATTTTTGTAATGTTTTATAGGTCTCTAGGCCGGTGTAAGGTGAAATACGTTCCCGATTAAATAACAATTAAATAAACACAAGGCATACAACACTTTAGGGTAAGATATGCAATCATAGAAACATAGAAAAAAAATTGTGTTTTGAAGATGTTAATGAGGTAATTAAAAGCCATAAATCGAAGAAGGATTAAAAAAATGCAATGGCCAAATGACAAAGGACAAACAATAATCTATGAAATACTACACAGAAAACTGAACAGATCGAACAACATGAATCCTTCTGAAGCACCGGGGATGAACTCAGGTGTTTCTGATGGGTAAGAAGTTCCTGCTCCACTAGTGTCACCCGTCGTGTTACTCATGCTACAAACCAGGTACAAATAGCGAAGCAATCAAGGCACTTTTACATCATGTTCAAGTTAAGTGTTGATTTTCGGCATAGTATGAGTAACCAACTAAATGATATCAGACATAGTATGAAGCAAGCTTATTAAAAGAAGGCTTGAACAATGACGGTCAACAATTCCTCTAATATCAACAGAACGAACAAGATAACCTCTCACATCAACTCATTGAACATATCAAAACACCACGACAAATGACGTTGGAATCAGGTCCAGGATTGGAAGAGGCACAAAAATAGCAGATTAAGCCAGTGAAGGGGACCCTAAATCTTAGACACAATTTGGATTAGGATTAACAAAATGCATGTAGACCCAGAATTATAATTGGCAATGAATAAAACGCATTTAAAATTATGCTTAAGAACTAAGTAAATAGTGCATTTTACCTATTTTATATTCTTGGTGATGATCGATGTCTTTCCCAAAATAACCCGCATCCAATTACTAACACGATATACATGCTACGATTGGCTGATGAAAATAAAATGAAAAGCCAAAAATACCACACTGTATGAACAGCTCTAAAATGTAATAGAAAAATAGGCATAGAAATAGGCAAAACGATATATCTAAAACATATGTACATGACCGCCTACTTTCCGGTGTCCTATAATTATTAGCTACCATGAAAATTAGCTACTTTTTGACGTTCGAAACGAGATTTTCGTAAACCACAAAGGTGTTCCAAATGATAGCCATGAAAATTTGCTACCTTAATAATACATTAAAAATACTATTCCAGTTATTCCCCATTTACCAGGTTTTTATAGATTCTTGATAATTATTATGTTTGAACGAACAAAGGGTGGTGGATGTAGGCGAGGAGATCTATTTTAATTAGATAGATTTATCCCAGAAATGGATATATTCTGTTAGGTAAATCTATGAACATTAGAAATTTTCATAACGATGTGAACTATGTATCATTCCAAATATAATGTACTACACAGAATACTAATGAGTGAGCACCACGAACACTACTAAAGCCATGGGTGAACTAGTCTGAGTTGGAATGATAGATAGTCCCTGCTCCACTGGTGAAACCTGTCGTGTTACTGAAATTTACATTATGATGAGATGAGTATGCCAAAATAACACTCCACACATATCATGCTGAATGCAAGCAAACCAAATTCGCATCCAATGCTGCTGCGCACTTACTGGGGAAGGAGCCATTACTGTGCTTATGTAAAGAACGCTTTTGCAGCAATATCAACAAATCATTGAACATAAAAAAGGCCGCGACATTTGACGTTGGAATTTCCCGTTATAAATTGAAAGAGGCACAAAACTACATGTATGAAAATATATGATTTATAATTGTCATAGGAATATCACTTTCAAACACAACAATCACTTTAGTTGCATGTAGATCATTGTTTTTTAACCAAAACTAAAACAAAAACATTGTGTGGTGTTCTTATTTAAACACAAATGTAAGGACAACAAATTAAAAGTTACAATATTCATTTAAAAAGCATGCCTTACCTTGGAAATTAATTAAATGTTAAAACAAAGTTACAGTATTCATTTAAAAAGCATGTCTTACCTTGGGAATTGGTTAATCAGATCACAATATATTTGAGTATTGTGTTAACCTGTAAAATGAAGTGTCAACATGCACAACAGACTTTAAAACTGAGCGAAGCATGCAACAATTATGTATATATTAAGTCATTTAAATATTGAGGTACGCAGGGGTCATTTAATTGTGCATTTATCTATAGCCATGTTTTACGCCCCCCTTTTTTATTGTATCATTCATAGTTTTACTTAAAATTAAAAAAAAGTAAAAAAAAAATAAAAAGATATATGTTTATTTGAGATACTATATATATATGTTCTTTACCATTTATTTTGTCTGAAATTTGGTAAAAGAATAACTGTTAATGATCCGTAGCATTAAGTTCAATAAAACACCTCAATATAAAAATAACTTCACCTTATAAAGAATGACTTGCAAACCAGTTTAGAATAGGGGTTTTCTATGTGGAAAACATGTTTTATGACATGCTGTTTATATCTTTGTTTGAGATCCAGTTGTCCAAGGGGGTCTTTTAACCGGTTTTTGTGTCAGTACCACGCCATGACCTACATTTTCAACGCCATTGGTCGCGGACTTTTAAGTTTAATGTTTTCAGGTTAGTAATCGTGTTATTAATTTTGGTGGCATTGTTGACCGTCACTGCTTTAACTTTCCTTGGGAAACTAAGATGAGTCTGAAGATACCAAATGGGGTAATCATAATCTGTTAATAGCAGAAGGACAGACAACACAATAGCCAAAAGAAAAAGGCGAAATGACAAACAATGACAAACAAAACACTACACAGAAAACTAATTAGTGAGCAACAGGAGCCCAATAAAAACCGGTTGTGAACTAATGTGTTCTAGAAGGGCGAGCAGTTTCTGCTCCATGATTTACTCCCATCGTGTTACTCTTGCTATAACTGGATGACAAGTCACGAATGAGGAAGGATTTTGATTGTAACTACGACAAACGGAACATAACTGTGGTCATTTGTGATACAGATATTCCATAGCGGTTTACCAAGTCATGATGGCGACCTTAAACCTTGTGTAGTAATAATATTTCAAAATAACCATTAGGAACCTTTGGTTCAGTAGCTTCCCTCTTAGCAGATATTCTCTATCAGTGCAATTATGCTATGGAACATGGTATCGATATAGAGAGGCGTATACTCCATATACTATTGAAATCTTACTACATAAATGGAAAGTTCATTGGTGGGAAATGGAACCAAAATTACATCGAATTCATTCTTAGAACGTTATTTGAATTGGAGAAAAAAACAACTTGAAAAAAATCTATATAGAGATTTAGTCCACTAACTACTTTATTTGTTTTTTTTATTACATTGGCTGTCATGACAACAAAGGAAAACTCAAATTACATCCCATATTTCAATATTTAGATTTTGTTCACCCTTTAAATTTTCTTCATTACACGAAAGGGAAACTTAGATTACAGAGAGTTTATTATTAGAACATAATTCTAAATGGAAAAAATGGAAGAAGAAAAACCTTCACAAATTTCAATATATAGATTTTATTCACTCTTTACACTTTATTCATTACTAAGAAATGAGAATTCAAATCACATAAAGTCTATTTTTAGAACATTATTCTAAATTGAATTAAAGAAATAACTTAAAACAAATTCCATATTTAAATATGATCCAGTTATTACTCCGTACTAGTAGAACATTCGTTCCATTGTTTGATGGCGAGAAAGGGAGATTAAATTCGCAAGGTTTATTAAAATTGTCATTGCTATATGACTAAGTAAATGAGTTGACAAATACACATTTCGTTTGGTACAAGGATATATTTATATACCTTGAGTTTCCCAGATTTATTTCCTTATGCTAAATAAAGAAATATTAAAATTTTATCCATCCGGTTTTGTTCTCAGATTGTATATAATTTATTATTAGAACATTATTCTGAAAGGGGCAAAAACAACTTTGAAATGTCTACTTTTAGGGGATTATAGGGTTAGGGTTATGGTGCTTAACCTCACTTTCAACAACATTACTTTTATATCGTGTCGTTCAGGTTTATTTATGGAGGAAACTGGAGAAAAACACCGACCTGTGGCAAGTCACTGACTAACTTTATTACTTAAAAAGGAGAACAAAACCAACCGATGATTTGGGGTTTTACAGAACTTAGAACTAATAAAAAAAATTGAAAATATGACTTTTTTTTATGAATATTTTACAAGAGTTGGTGTTAGAGCACATTTATATCGTACTAATTTTAAATTTCCCGCTAAACATAGAGGCTGCCATTTCTCACTTATCAGTGACGTAACTCCTTCTGCTCCGATTTACCTGTTCAGCTTAACTGCATCAAAATAATAATATCATTTTTGGAATTCCGTCATAATGGATAGAAATACTGCATCAAAACAATAATATCATTTTTGGAATTCCGTCATAATGGATATGACGGAATTCTAAAAATGATATTATTGTTTTGATGCAGTTAAGCTAAGTAGAAGAAGTTACGTCACTGATAAGTGGGAAATGGCAGCCTCCATGTTTAGCGGGAAATTTAAAATCAATACGATATAAACGTGCTTTAACACCAGACCTTGTAAAATTTTCAATAAAAAAGTCATATTTTAATTTTTTTATTAGTTCTAAATTCCACTAATCCCGCAATCATCAGTTGGTTTCGTTCTCCTTTAATGTTGTATCAAGTAAACTTCGCCTTAAGCGGGATTAGAACTCATAACTTGCATTTTTTTTCATAACGGGAAAGGAATCTCGGATTACATGGATTTTATTATTAGAATTGGAAAAAAAGAAACGCCTTAGAACATTCCATATATAGACTTACTTATCCCTACTAATAGAACGTTCTTTCTTTTTTTTTGTCTTTGTGAGGAAGGGAACTCAGATAACACTGAGCTTATTAAGGTTGTCATATGGCATGGCAGTTTGAGATATGGTATTTAACGCCACTTCCAACGGTATTTCTGTTATATCGTTATATCTATGTGGGTAAGTGCAATAGCACACACACAGCTAAACAAATCGCTGAGTTGGCCTTAAGCCCAAACAATCGCTTACTTACTTGCTCAAAAACACATATGATACAAAGATTTAATTATATACACTATGTTTTCCAGGTTTATTTCCTTATCGAGTTCTAGGTAATATAAGCTTGGGTGATCTGATTAACAGCAGTTGTTATACCATTCTATGTTAGTGGTGCGTAGCGCATTTAAACAACAGATCTTAAAACGACCGGGATAAATAAACGTTAAAGAAAAACGAAGGGGTAATAAAGAATGGACAATTCAGTGAAACTGGCATCATAGGGTTCACTATACACTGGACGAAAACAAACAAAGCTAAAACATAACATAGAAGAGCAACATGGACCCATTAAAAAATTAAAGGTTAAAGGTGGTTCTTCGTTTTATTGACATTCGCGGAATCATTGATTATCAGTAATTAAACTTTCTGTTCTTAGCAAATGATGGGATTGTAATTGCTTTTGGTTTAGTGAAGACAAACAAAACTAAAACACAACACAGAAAACAAAAAAGAAGAGCATAACGGACCCCTACGCAAAATTTCAGGTCAGAGCTGGTTCGTTGCTTTATTAATATTCGTGGAATCATTGACCATCACCAATTAAGCTTTCTGTTCTTAGCTAATTATGGGATTGTAATTGCTTTTGGTTTAGTCTATGTAGTACGGTATTATACACCCACTATGAAACTGATGTCAATGATAAAAATTGAAATATTATTGAAAACGACATTAACCACACAATACATTATTCTAATCAGTAATAATTATTGAAACATATCCATATATTAATAACATGGATATAAATGAGAGACAATAAATGATTACACTTACTCTGACTTGTGCGCTCAATGTCTCTAGATTGTTCGTTGGTAATTACCCTTTCGTTTTTCTCTAACGTCTATATATTTAAATGGGTAAGATTTTCAACGGGTTTTCACATCCACAGAATTTTTTTTTTTTCAATATACTTACATGACAACCAGGTTTAAAGAGTCCGTCGCGATATAACTTGAATATTGTTGAAAGTGGCGTTAAGCACCTTGTTTACATTTCTAATATACATCAGTCGGATTAGTTGCAACATTGTCTGTAAATATTAACTGTTATTATTCACAAACAAGAAACACCAATTATAGTCCAGTCAATCTATGGTTTTACCTCAAACTAATTGGAAAATAATTTATTTCAACTGTAAATAGTTCTTGACAGAAGGTGTCCAGTCATGTATTTGTGTGTTAGGGGAACTATTGTTGCCTCTGTCTACTATTTTTCTATTATAATTTAGAGCTGTTACGAAAATGTGACATTGTTTGTTTTGTTTTTCATTTTATTTAGGTTTAATTATGAAGTTAATTTTAGATTTGTACAGTGAAAGAAAAATGTGTGTGGGTTTATGTTTAAATAATTTGAATTAAGTTCACAATTGTATTCAATGACCCACATAATCATATATGTAACTCTTTTATTGGTGCTAAACGTGACATTTAATCTACAAGATGGAGGACACTATTCATAAAAAATGGCTATAAATAATTGCACAATTAAATTACCCCTGTGTACCTCAATATTTAAATGACTCAATATATACATAATTGGTGCATGCTTCGTTCATTAAGTTTTAAAGATTGGTATGCATGTTGACACTTCATTTTACAGGTGAACACAATACTCAAATATCTTATGATCTGATTAATTAATTTTCAAGTTAAGACATGCTTTTTAAATGATTACTTTAACTTTTTGTAACTTTAAACTTGTTTGTAAATAAGAGCAACACGCAATGTTTTTGTTTTGGTTAAAACGCAATGATTGTTATGTACGATATGTGTTTGAAAGTGATATTCCTATGACAATTATAAATCATACATTTTTATACATGTAGTTTTGTCCCTGTCCCATTCTGTAGCGGGGGGATTCCTAGGTCATATGTCGCGGTCTCTTTTTTATGTTCAATGATTTGTTGATATTGCTGTAAAAGAGTTCTTTACATAAACACAGTAATGGCTCCTTCCCCATTAAGTGCGCAGCAGCATTGGATGCGGATGTTGTTTGCTTGCATTCAGGATGATATGTGTGGAGTGTTATTTCGGCATACTCACCCCATCATAATGTAAATTTCAGTAACACTACGGGTTTCACCAGTGAAGCAGGGACTATCTATCATTTCAAATCACACTAGTTCACCAATGCTTTTAGTGCTCAATCATTCATTTTCTGTGTAGTATATTTTATTGACCATTATTTCTGTTCTTCGATTACGACTTCTGATTACCCCTTTGGTATATTTAAACAGTCCTTAAAATGATTGCTTTTTGAAAATTTGGCGTTAAGCAAAAATAACTCTTTCATGCAACTGGTTTTTATCTGTTTTAAGGTTTGGGACCATAAATTACTTTAAGCCACTTTTTGCTTAAGTGTCTGTACCGAGAAGACTTTGAAATTACCATATGGCCAGTCAGAATCGGTACATCGAAGGACATATAACACAATGACCAAAAGAAAAACGACAAACAACGATTAACAAAACATAACACAAAAAGCTTAAGATAGGGTAAGACGAACCCACTAAAAACCTGGAGTGAACTCAGTTCCTAGTGGCACTCGACCTGTTACTCCAGTTACAAACCCTGTGACAAGTCATGCATGAGAGAAGAAGGTGTCCGGTCATGTATGTGTGTGTTAGAGGAATCATTGTTGCCTCTGTCTTCTATTCTGCTATTAGAATTTAGAGCTGTTACGAAAGTGTGACATTTTTGTTTTGTTTTTCATTTGATTTAGGTTTAATTAAGAGGTTAATTTTAGATTTGTACAGCGAAAGAAAAAATTGTGTGGGTTTATGTTTAAATAATTTGAATCAGATATCTTTGAATTAAGTTCACAATTGTATTCAATGTATTTTGTAAATTCTAAACACTGCTGCTATGGTATATGATAGTTTTGCCAAGGACATATTCAATTTTTGTCCAATTTACAAGATGGGGGACACTTTTCGCATAATAAATAATATCCTCCGTTTGAAAATTAACCTGTAATTCAGATATTTCACGGTCAAATTTTAATGATTATTGCAACGCATTGTACTTAGTAAGATCTAAACATTTCTGCTAATGTATAGGATGTACATGTATATTTTATACAGTTACTACTAGGTACTGTTATAATTGATTTAAACAATACAATACTCAATACAAGACTTACATAGCTAACACATGCTATATTTATTCTAAACGTAGTTATATTGTATTCTCATAGGATTCACACCCATAAACCTAGCTTAACACCACTGATTTTTATTTAAGTTATTATATAATTTTTAATTAGATAATGCGCTATATAAATACTGTAAATATTAAATCAAACTTGGAAAGTGGGAGGTCATGTACATATGTGTTAAGATATCGATTTTGCCTCTTTCTATGATTTTTCTATTAAATTTTGGAAGTGTACCGACAATATGGTATATTTGGTTTTTCATTTTGTTTTCAACAGCATGGATGTACATTGTGTTAATAATTGGATGCTGGTTATTTTAGGATAAACACCGATCATCACCAAGAATATAGAAATATAGGTAAAAATGCACTATTTACTTAGTGTTTAAGCATAATTGTAAATACGGATTTATTCATTAGCAATTATTACGCAGTACCTACATACATTTTACTAATTAAAATCCAAATTATGTCTTATGCTTGTCTTAGACTTTGGGTTCCATTCATCTTCTTATCCCCGCAACAATGTTATGCCAGTTTCAAACCTGGACCTGATTTCAACGTCATTTGTCACGGTCTTTTCAATGAGTTGACGTGAGATTTGATTTGATTTTTGGTGTTTAACGCCACTTTCAACAATATTTCAGCTATATCATGGCGACCAGTTTTAGGGGTGGAGGAAGCCGGAGTATCCGGAGAGAACCACCGACCATGGGCAATCAACTGGTAAACTTTATCACTTGCAGTTGCGAGTCGAGTGCACCCTTTTTTGTAATTTACAAAGCCGGGCGCGAACCCACGCCGTATTGGTGATAGGCTTGTATGAGTTGTTAGATCCGGCAACCTAACTCATTGAACCACCCAGGTTGATGTGAGATGTTAGTGTCTGTTTTGTTTATATTGGTAGAATTGTTTACCATCACTGTTTAAGCTTTCTTTTGATAAGCTTGCGTCACACTGCGTTTGAGATCACTTAACTGGTTACGCAAATTATGCGAAAAGACAGCCCTTAACTTTAACCTGATATAAAAGTACCTTGATTGCATCCCTATTTGTACCTGGTTTGTAACAAGAGTAACATGACAGTTGCCACTAGCACTAGCAGGGGCTGATCCAGAGGGGAGGCGTACCCGGCGCCACCCCCTAAAATTGGAAAAATTATGATTTTTTTGCGTAAAATCGTGATTTTTCACACGAAATACCCCAACAATTTTCGCACCTCCCTCCGCTCCGCGCTAATATTGTAAGTGCGCCCCCTAACTTGAAATTCTAGAACCGCCCTTGACTAGTAGAGCAGGAACTGCTTTGCCATCAGGAACACCTGAATTCATCCTCGGTGCGTCAGTAGGATTCATATTGTTCGATTTGTTGAGTTTTTTGTGTAATATTTTGTAGATCGTTGCTTGTCCTTTTTTCTTTTTGGCCATTGTATTGTTTATCATTTTGCAATTAATTGATTGTAATTACCTCATTGACATCTTCCAAATATAATTGTGTCGATGTTTCTATGATTTGAGATCTTCTCCGAGGATGAGGTATGTTTCGTTTTTATTTAGTTTTTATTTAACCGGGAACTTATTTCACCTTACACCGGCATAGAATCATATACAACATTTCAATTCATTATTAATATATATATATTTTGATGACAAATAAACCACAAATATACATTTAACAAAATTCATACAATTTAGTTCGAATTCATTTTCAACGGAGCGATTGCTCTGCAATTAAAAATAAATCTGTTCAAAGTAATTGTATCGTTGTTGTTATCGTCATTTGAAATTAACCTTGCGTTTCATTAAAAGAGTTCATATTACAAAATTTATTGAACTAGTCGCAAAAAAACATAGATAGTAACAGTGCATAAATAATATATCACGAATAAATGACATATTACACATAAATAAACTAACTATAATTCTGGGCCAAGAAATGAATCTTACAATAAAACGACTCATATGTACCCTTATACTTCAATCACTTAATGCAGAAATTTTGTGACATTCGTTGTGGAAGTATTCTTCAAAAATAATACAATGTCAAGCTATTATGTGCTAAATAGATTCACTTATTTTTAAGGTAAGAACTGTATACATAATTAATTGGTGTTTCCAGTCAATCTATGGGAAAAAATAGCCAAACCTCAAACTTACTGCAAAATAATTTATTTCAACTGTAATTAGTTCTTGACATAAACATATTCAACATATAAAAAGTGTAGAAAAATCTAAATAGGGGAAAAGTAAGAATTTTATGAAAACAAAATATGCAAAAATATGAAAATAAGGGAGATAACTCGTGTATAAATTGCATATGCTTCAATCAAATTTTTAGCTAGAAAAATTCAGATTCAGCCGATAGAACCGTAATGGTAAGCTTAAGAATAATAATTAACAGCTATTATTTACAGTTTTACTTTTGAAAATGTTTAGGGTCATATAAATTCGGAAATGTGCAGCAGCCGCTGTTGTTTGTTGACATTCTGATTGCATCTGCTACAAGTACAAATCAATCCACTGAGCATTTTCCGTTCTCACCAAATAGCTCAGTCAATCTATGGGAAAAAATATCCAAACCTCAAACTTACTGCAAAATATTTTATTTCAACTGTAATTAGTTCTTGACATAAACATATTCAACATATAAAAAGTGTAGAAAAATCTAAATAGGGGAAAAGTAAGAATTTTATGAAAACAAAATATGCAAAAATATGAAAATAAGGAAGATAATTCCTGTATAAATTGCACATGCTTCAATCGCATTTTTGACTAGAAAAATTCAGATTCAACCGATGGAACAGTAATGGTAAGCTTAAGAATAAAAATTAACATATATTATTCACCGTTTTACTTTATGAAATGTTTAGGGTCATATAAATTCGGAAATGTGCAACAGTCGCCGTTGTTTGTTGACATCCTGATTTCATCTGCTACAAGTATCGTGCTGGAACCTATTTTGACGCGGACCAGAAATGACGCACCGAGATGCATTCGGGTTTTATTTATGAACCGCAAAACCTATGACCTCAGAGGTTTGAGGTTTCTTCACGTTGACGGCAGTGTTCGCTGTTGTATCCCACAACATGTGGAAATCACCCATAAACAAGGTTAGAAATCATCTAGTTTTATTAACTATATAAAAACCGCCATTTGTCCTTACGTCCAACAAAGTGTTGTCAAAAGTTTCCGCCTGCTGACAGGCTGGTTGGGCATATTAGGTCACTCGACTGTCATGTGGTGAGCATTCCATACTAAAAAAAATATACACTGTCAAAGTGTGACAATCGCTTATATAATTTTCAATGAATATAGCGAAATATGGCAAACAAAAATTAAGAACTGTTTAAATAAATCTTTTCTTTGGAGCAATTAAGAACTAATGTATAGAACTGAAAATTATTTTAATACAGTTATGACATTTTTCACTGATCAGTATTTAAAATATATCATGTTAAACATGTCTAAAATATTGAATTAATAGATTTCACCATACTGTAACTTACTAAAAAAATGGACATTCATTATGGACAGTGTTGTTGGATTTGACATTTAAGTTGTTAATTTGAATGTTATTGTTTGGATTTTACAACTTTGGACATTCGACAAATACAGTGGTTTCGAATGGAAGCATTTTTTTTAATTAGCAAGGTAAGCTGTAGTGATAATATATTGATAGAATAGGGGTTTGTCATTTCCGGTCCCTGAACAAAATGTAAGCACATTATCTGTATACCAAGAAAACGTTGAAAATGGCATGAACACAAAATAATTATTAATCATATTGCAAATTAAATCGATAGAAAAGAATAAATTCTTTATTTGTATGCAGAAATTTTAAAACAACAATCTATCGTCAAACGGTAACAAACAATTATCTGCTTAGGTGCGTCATTACTGGTTCCACGGGGATACAAATCAATCCTCTGAGCATTTTCCGTTCTCACCAAATGTCAGTGTTAAATGTGTATGACAAATATAAGACAATGAAATAAAAAAAAGTAGAAATCAAGATTGTATGGGGAAAATATATAATAATTAAACAAGAAACCTTCATCAACACTTTTCGGTGAAAAAAAATGCATGGAAAACCATTTGGGATAAAAACACATAGAAATAAAGGCTTTTCGACAAAACAGAAGATAGCGATTTTTAGAATAGATTTTAAAGTAGAGCAAATTTGAATACAATTGTGTAATGAATAAATCCACGAAGAAGCAAACATCTATATACATACAAGAGTGAAAAATGTGAAAAATAACGCATGAAATAAGTATCAACACACAACACCCATAGAAATAACGAATTTACAACACACAACAGTATATAGTCTATTAAGGATATGACACATCTAAGGCGAACAGGGACAGCAGTTGGGGATAAAGTGTTATTTAATGAATACACACCATTCAAGTCAAAGAAGGAACCATTCCTAGCAGATTCGGAAGATAAACAAAGCGTTATTAACATGCCAAGTTGAATATTATTCAAATAGGGATATTCAACAATACATACCTCTGGTGATGCAGATGTCTTAATTGTCAAATAAACATTAACTACAGAACACCGAAGGGACAATCAATGATGGACAATCCAGAGACACTGGCATCATAGGGCATACAAGACGAAGAAAAACAAAACAAAAACGCAATACAATATGTGTTCGACACCACTAGGTGCAAGCAAACACAAATAACGTAAATAAGACTCGAGTCCCATTACAAACACCTGGAGGTGAAGAGGAAACCGAACATCGTTCTATGCAGAAATTGTAACGGATACCACAAAATGAAACTCAGAATGTAAAGACACATAATAGGACAACACAAGAAAACTGAAGGAATGAGCAACACGGACCCCACCAAATAACTGGGAGTAAACTCAGGTGCTCGCGAAGGGTAAGCAGTACATGCTTCTTATAAGACACCCGCCATGCTACTCATATATACAGTAATGTCCGGTAAAAGTATTGATAGTGATAGAGGAAGAACACATCTACGTAAATATAAAAGATCCATTGTCATTTGAGATATTTCGTAGCGGTTAACCAGATTGTGATCGAATTTTTGTGGCGATGACTTGAACCTAGGAGCAGCATAGCCTTGTTTAAGTAGCTTCTGAGTCAGTAGCTGAGCTCTGTCCAGAAAAGCATTGTATTTGGCACAAGCTCCAGAATAACGTATAAGTTGAGAAATGTAAGCCCCATATGCTGGTGATGCTGGAATATTGCTACTGATGAAGGGGAAGTTGACTATTGGGAAAGTGAAGTAATCGCATTTGTCATAGAGTTTTGTTTTTGAATATTCCTACGTTGTCGACCTCATGGTGAAGGTCAGGGTAAGAAGCAGACATTAGAGTATCAGGAGTATCCTTAACTTCAAGCTCATTTGGACAGATGCGATGTAAATGATCACCGAATCGAATCAAAACTACAGTTGAAAGTGTTGTCAACAATCCATCAGCTC
Source organism: Gigantidas platifrons (assembly GCA_002080005.1). Lineage (NCBI taxonomy): Eukaryota > Metazoa > Mollusca > Bivalvia > Mytilida > Modiolidae > Gigantidas > Gigantidas platifrons. The sequence continues at coordinate 870,432 of MJUT01008774.1, read as the reverse complement.
TTCTTGGCGAAGGTACTCATCTGTTAATTCTTTTGCTTTTCCATTTTGATCTTGATTCAAGCGATATATATTTCAAATCAATGAGTACCAGCTCTACAACGATGAAAATATGAAATATTTGTAAGTCAACACTTGGACTGGACGCATGTCATATATTGCCATTTGTTCATGCTATTTTTGGCTCTGACATGATCTCTCGAATGTTACCACAGCAAACATTGCCTATCTGAAAATACAAGAGTGGGTAGTAACAACATATCATATCAACCCTCTAGAATGGGGGTGGGAAAGTGTGAACGGTAAACTTTTTCCTATAAGAACAAATTTACCCCCTGCACCTGAGTGACTAATTAAAGTAATAAGATATAACTGTAAACTTAACTGTGTCACTTAAAATATAGTGGTAGGAAACACGATTTAGATTGTACAGTTGGATGTGGAGACTAGAGGTGTTAGTTGCTCAAATTCAAACTTGAAAAATATAACAGGCGAAGACATGAAGATATGTAATTAGGCCTATGTGATCAGAAACATATCAGTATTGTTGCATGTTCTTACGTTTTGACAATCTTATTGATTTTAAATGCTGAATGTGTATTGTAACTTCAGTAGACGTTATTCATTACTGCTACATCAATACTTTGCATAGGTTACTGCTACTATTTCTAATATACTTCTATTAAAAAATTAAAGTTTTTTGGCCATTTTATATAAAAAAATAGGATAAAATTTTAAACTATCTTGTTAGGTAAGAATTATTTTTTTTTAATTTGGACAGTCAATTCAGTATGTTAGGTAATATGTACAAATTAGAAAAACTGAAAATCTTCCATATTGCACAAGTTATCCATTCCAACAGTTAAAAGGCTTTTATTTCAAATATGACACATTTTATATCTATCATGACTATGTTTTCCCTCATTTTTGTCTTCGAGATAAAACACAAGAAATCTCTGCATTTTCCTTTGGAATATTTCTTATTTGGAATATAGATCAGCACCCTGTTATTCAACATAGACTTCTTGTTATTACCTATATATAAGCAACAACCTTAAGTTGCATCATAATTTCTATATTATAAATATTTTCTTTTGTGTAAACAAGAAAGAATCGAAAAAAATGAGAGAAAAGGGAAATTCTAATAATCCAAATTCCCATTTTGTATACATATTTGTAAACAATCAGTATTATCGGCCCCATATAATTGCATATGTTACTATGTTGTGCTTTGTGCAATTATTACTCAATTGTTTGATTAAAAATGACAAATTGCACAAATAACTTTTTTTTTTAAATATTGCAACACCTATTTATTAATTTCGGCAGCGTACTAGTACATTTTTGGATTAAAAATCCTGGAAAAGTCCTTGAAAAGTCATGGAATTTTCTCACAAAACAGGTGTATGAACCCCGGAGAAGGCACAGAAAGAAGACCTGTAATATATTTTATCAGTTTGAAAGATAAAATTCTTCTCATTAGTTTGATGCATGATTGGTATGACTACACTTTCATTGAATGCTCTTTTTTTCACATTTACAACTGTATATGTTGAAAAAAATATGCATGCTGAAATAGTGAGAGGGGTTTAGAAAATCTCATGAAAAAAATATTTTCCCCTATCTAGATTTTTCTAGACTTTTGATATGGCATTAGGAAGACATTTTGACACAAGAAAATCCAGAGTTAAATTATTTTGCAATTAGTTTGAGGTTTGGCTATTTTTTCCCATAGATTGACTG
>MJUT01008774.1:853873-866748 GCA_002080005.1 Gigantidas platifrons | reverse complement strand
AATTTCAGGTCAGAGCTGGTTCGTCGCTTTATTAATATTCGTGGAATCATTGACCAACACCAATTAAACTTTCTGTTCATAGCTAATTATGGGATTGTAATTGCTTTTGGTTTAGTCTATATAGTACGGTATTATACACCCACTATCAAACTGACCTATATGATAAACATTGAAATTGAATTTTGTTTTTACTTGGATCGTGCCTTATGATTATTATTCTAGAAACACGTCGTGTACACTAAATTAGATATCTACGGTTTTATTAGAGATATTCAATTCGTGGAAGAACATCTGACATAAAAAAATATGGGCTACATAATATTCAAATTATAATTGATATATTAAATGCCATATTTAGCACCAATAAAAGAGCTACAAGTATAATTATGTAGGTCATTGAATACAATTGTGTACTTAATTAAAAGATATATGATTCAAATTATTTAAAATTAAACCCACGTACATATTTCTTTTACTGTGCAAACCAAATATTATCTTCTTAATTAAACCTAAATAAAATGAAAAACAAAACAAAAAATAGCACACTTTCGTAACAGCTCCAAATTCCAATAGACAAATCGTAGACAGAGGCAAAAATTATTCCCCTAACACACATACATGGCCGGTCACTTTCTATCCTCATTCATGACTTGCCACAGAGTTTGTAACTGGAGTAACAGATCGAGCGCCATTAGGAACTGAGTTCATACCCGGTTTGTAGTGGGGTACGTCTTAACCGATCTTTAGTTTGTTGTGCTATGTTTTGTTGATTGTTGATTGTTGTTTGTCCTTTTTCTTTTGGCCAATGTGTTATATGTCCTTCGATGTACCGATTGATTCTGATTACCCCTATGGTAACTTCAAAGTCTTCTTGGTACAGACACTTAAGAAAAAAGTTGCTTAAAGTAGTTTATGGTCTCAAACCTTAAAACAGATACAAACCAGTTGAAATAGTTGAATGAAAGAGTTATTTTTGTTTAACGCCAAATTTTCAAAAAGTAAACATTTTAAGGACTGTTTAAATATACCAAAGGGGTAATCAGAAGTCGTAATCGAAGAACAGAAATAATGGTCAATAAAATATACTACACAGAAAATGAATGATTGAGCACTAAAAGCATTGGTGAACTAGTGTGATTTGAAATGATAGAAAGTCTTTGCTTCACTGGGGAAACCCGTAGTGTTACTGAAATTTACATTATGATGAGGTGAGTATGCGAAATAACACTCCACACATATCATCCTGAATACAAGCAAACAACATCCGCATCCAATGCTGCTGCGCACTTAATGGGGAAGGAACCATTCCTGTGTTTATGTAACGAATGCTTTTACAGCAATATCAGCAAATCATTGAACATAAAAAAAGACCGCGACATATGATGTAGGAATCCCCCGCTACAGAATGGGACAGGGACAAAATTACATGTATGAAAATATATGATTTATAATTGTCATAGGAATATCACTTTCAAGCACACATGATCGCATGATTAAATTTTCGTGCATATAACAATCAGCTTAGTTACATATAGATCACTGTTTTGGACCACAACAAAAACATTGTGTGTTGCTCTTATTTACAAGCAAGTTAAAAGTTACAAAAACGTAAAGTATTCATTTAAAAAGCATGTCTTACCTTGGAAATTAATTAATCACATCACAAGATATTTGAGTATTGTGTTAACCTGTAAAATGAAGTGTCAACATGCATACCAAACTTTAAAACTAAATGAACGAAGCATGCACCAATTATGTATACATGTATATTGAATCATTTAAATATTGAGGTACACAGGTGTCACTCAATTGTGCATTTATTTATAGCCATTTTTTACGACCCTTTTTTATTGTATCATTCATAGCTTTACTCAAAATTAATAAAAAGGGAAAAACAGAAAGAAAAATGTTTATTTGAGATACTATATATATATGTTCTTTACCATTTATTTTGTCTGAAATCTGGTTTAAAAAAATGGTATGAAAATCCTCACTTGAATTCCAATAACTGTTAATGATTCGTAGCACTAAATGCAATAGAATATCTCAATATAAAAATAACTTAACCTTATAAAGCATGACTTGCAAACCAGTTTTGAATAGGGGTTTTCTATGTGGAAAAACATGTTTTCTGACAGGCTTTTTTATATCTATGCTGTCATTAGAGATCCAGTTGTCCAAAGCGGTCATTTAACGGGTTTTTGTGTCAGTCCCACGCCATTACCTAGATTTCCATTGCCATTGGTCATGGACCTTGTTAAGTTCAATGTTTTCAGGTGAGAGGTTAGTATTCGTGTTATTGATTTTGATGACATTGTTGACCGTCACTGTTTTAACTTTCCTTGGGAAACTAAGATGAGTTTGAAGATACCAAATGGGGTAATCAGAATCTGTTAATAGAAGAAGAACAGATAACACAATGGCAAAAAGAAAAAGAATAAAAACACAAGCAACGATATACAAAACACTGCATATAAAACCAAAGATTGAGCAAAACAAACCCAAGCTAAAAACCGGGCGTTAACTCAAGCAGTTCCTATTCCACTATTTACACCCATCATCCTACTTTTGATATAAAGCTGATGATAAGTCACGAACGAGAAAGTGACCGGATTGTGATTCCGACAAACGGAACATAACTGTGGTCATTTGTGACACAGATATTCCATAACGGTCAACCAAGTCATGATGGCGACCTTACGACCTGCCTAATAATAATTTCAACTTAACCACTAGGAACCCTTGGTTCAGCAGGTTTCCTCTAGCGGCAACACCCTATCAAGGAAATCATGCTCTTGCACATGGTATCGACATAGAGAGACGTATACTTTATATACATGTGCTACTGAAATGTTGCTACATATAAATGAAACGTTCATTGGTTTCATGGTGAGAAAGGGAACTAAAATTACACTGAATTTATTCTTAGAACGTTATTCGAATTGGAGAAAAAAACAACTTGAACAATTCCATAATTAACTACTCTTTGTTCTGTTATTACATTGGTTGTCACGACAATAAACGGAACTCAAATTACATAAAGTTTATTGTAGGAACATTATTCTTTATGGAAAAAAGGGAGAGAAAAAAACCTTCACAAATTTCAATATTTAGATTTTATTCACTCTTTACACTTTTTTTTCCATTACTAAGAAATGAGAACTCAAATTACATAAAGTTTATTTTTAGAACACCATTCTGAATAGAAAAAAAAGGAAACACCATAAAACATTCTATATTTAAATATGATCCACTTACTACTCCGTACTAGTCGAACGTTTGTTCCTTTTTTTCATAGCGAGGAAGGGAAATTAAATTACAAGGTGGTTTATTAAGATTGTCATATCTATATGACTAAGTAGATGAGTTGACAAAAACACTTTTCGTATGATACAAGGATATATTTATATACACTGAGTTTCCCATATTTATTTCTTTATGCTGAAAACATATGCTTAAATTTTATCCATCCGTTTTGTTTTCTCAGATTGCATAGAATTTATTGTTAGAACATTATTCTAAATGGGACAAAACAACTTTGAAATGTCCAGAATTAGGAGGTACGGGGGTTAGGGTTATGGTGTTTAACGCCACTTTCAACAACATTTCATTTGTATCGTGTCTGTCAGTTTTATTGATGGAGGAAACTGAAGAAAACCACCGACCTGTCGTAAGTCACTGACAAACTTTATCACATAATGTTGTATCGAGTACACCTCGCCTTGGGCGGGATTCGTACCCATTCCTTTAGTTTTGAGCTACTTCCTACATTAATCGTCCCTATCTTGCATTTTTTCATGGCGAGAAAGGAAACTCGGATTTCGTAGATTTTATTATTAAAACTGAATTAGAAAAAAAAAACACCTTAAAAAATGTCATAGTTAGATTTACTTATCCCTACTAATAGAACGTTCGTTCCATTTTTGTGTCATGGCGAAGAAAGGAACTCAGATAACATAGAGTTTATTAAGGTTGTCATATTTATATGACAGCTTGGGATATGGTATTTAAAGCCACTTTCAACAGTGTTTCTGTTATATCGTTTTATCTATATGAGTAAGTGTAATAGCAGACACAAACACATTAAATTAACTTGTTCTTGTCATGATGCAGCTAAAACATCGCTGGGTTGGCCTTAAGCCAAAACAATCGCTTACTTACTTACTGAAAAACACATATGATACAAAGATTTAATTATATACACTGGTTTTTCCAAGTTTATTTCCTTATTGATTTCTAGGTAATATAAGCTTGGGTGATTTCAATCTGATTAACAGCAGTTGTTATACCATTCCATGTTAGTTGTGTATAGAGCATTTAAACAGCTGATTTTAAAACGACTGGGGTAAATAAACGTTAGAGAAAAACAAAGGGGCAATCGAGAATGGACAATCCAGAGATACTGGCAGCATTGTGTGCACAAGACATATAACGAAAACAAACAAAGCTATATACACAAGACAAAAACCAAAATGAAGAGCAACACGGACCCCTACGCAAAATTTCAGGTCAGAACTGGTTCGTGGCTTTATTAATATTGGTGGAATCATTGACCATCACCAATTAAACTTTCTGTTCATAGCTAATTATGGGATTGTAATTGCTTTTGGCTTAGTCTATATAATACGGTATTATACACCCACTATGAAACTGATTTCGTGTGATATAATTGAAATATTATTGAAAACGACATTAATCACACAAAAAAACTCTAATCAGCAATAATTATTGAAAAAATATCCATATATTAATAACAAAGGACATGGATATAAATGAACATTACAAATACTCTGAGTTGTGTTCTGAATGTATCTGGATTGTTCATTGCCCTGTCGGTTTTCTCTAACGTTTATATATATAAATGGGAAGGATTTTCAACGGGTTTTCACATCCACGGAATAATTTTCTTTTCTCCGACATACTTACTACCTCCTCAACCAATAAGACTGACCCTCCCGATATAACTGAAATATTGTTGAAAGTGGCGTTAAATTCCATAACACACCATCCATCGCTTACATGACTACCTAGTTAAACAGTTATATTAGTTATAAAATTTTCTGTGAATATTAGCTGTTGTTATTCATACACAAGAAACAACTATTAATTGTGTATAAAAAACACAGTTCTTACCTTGAAAATAAATGAATCTGTTTAACACAGAATATCTTGACATTGTGTTATTTCCGTAGAATGCTGGCACAACGAATGTGAAAAAAATGGGTATATATAATCTTCTACATTAAAGGCATACAGGCTGTCAGCCTGCCATAATTCTTTTTTTTTTAATATTAAAAGTTACCAATATTCGATGTTTTATACTAATTGCAGTTGAAATTTTTCATAATATCATACATAAATAGCCTAGAACGAAGGAAATACGTCGCTGTTTTATTTTCTTGAATCTAGTAAAGAATCCAATGTTTATCCGCGCAATATTCGTACGACCTGACAGAGAACTCATTCGGGAAAGCGTTTGTGCATGTGCGAAATTGTTTGTTGGTGAAGAAAGCACATGGCACAAATCGAATCTTGGAAGAACAAACACATTGCAAGCTTTATGTAAAAATTTAAAAATGATGTTATACCAACCTACTCCATTTTTCAACACGTAAGCATAATGTAGTATCTTTTTTTCGGCCGAATGATAGTTTGCCAGTAGAATTGCATCGTAGTTTTTTATATAGTCTTTTTTTAGGAGAAAGCGCTAGGTGATATCTCTTTTAAATTAGAGACTGAAATAATGAACTTCATGTCTGTTTTTTTTTCTAAAAAAAATATAATCAAGACAACTCAAGTGTTGTCAATAATATGCAATACAATTTGTTTACAATTCTCCCTTTGCAGAGTTTGGGTTTGTTTTTATTGATTTCATCACGTATTTCCTATTTTAAGTGTCATTCTTACTAAATACCGTTATATAATATTAACTGATTACCCCGGGATCCAATTTCATAGATATATTTCTGAAATATTATAAATTCTAAAGAATTTACAAGCAACATGCTTCCTGGTTATTAATAGCAGTTATCAGTATTCGGCAAACTTCGGAAAAGCAGCCGACTTATAATTAGGTCGTGTTAATGGCGATTTTACCCACATATATTCGAATTCTTTTCACTAATTACGACATCATAGCATATTTTTTAAACCTGGCTTCTTGTTCAGAACATTTTATTAGATTAAAACATCGAATATTGGCAACTTTTAATATTAACAAAAACAATCAATTCTGACAGCATGTATGCCTTTAAGTGACGTTGACATTGGGGTACACATTAGTCGTTTTAATTTATAATTCATTTCTTGGCCCAGAATTACAGATATTTTATTTATTAGTGATATGTTAATTATTCGTGATATATTATTTATTCACTGTTTCTATCTATCTTTTCCTTTTTGCCATTAGTTCAGTATATTTTGTAATATGAACCTCGTCAATGAAATACAAGGTTGATTTTAATATACGATAACAATTGATAAAATTAAATTTAAACCTGTCTTGAAAAGACGCTTTTTTAATTGCAGCGAAATCGTTTCGTTGAAATGAATTAAAACAAAATATACGATTTTTTTTAACATGGATATTTGTCATCAAAATAGACATATACTTATAATGGCTTGAACTGTTTTATTAAATCTAGGCCGGTGTAAGGGAACATATGTTCCTGTTTAAATTATAAAAAAAAAAGATAGCACACCCTAAATGAATTCAAACTAAATTGTATGATTTTAATTATTTTATTTTTGCGTTTTATTTCTTGTCAAAATATACATATAATAAAAATGATTTTTTGTAATGTTTTATAGGTCTCTAGGCCGGTGTAAGGTGAAATACGTTCCCGATTAAATAACAATTAAATAAACACAAGGCATACAACACTTTAGGGTAAGATATGCAATCATAGAAACATAGAAAAAAAATTGTGTTTTGAAGATGTTAATGAGGTAATTAAAAGCCATAAATCGAAGAAGGATTAAAAAAATGCAATGGCCAAATGACAAAGGACAAACAATAATCTATAAAATACTACACACAAAACTGAACAGATTGAACAACATGAATCCTACTGAAGCACCGGGGATGAACTCAGGTGTTTCTGATGGGTAAGCAGTTCCTGCTCCACTAGTGTCACCCGTCGTGTTACTCTTGCTACAAACCAGGTACAAATAGCGAAGCAATCAAGGCACTTTTATATCATGTTCAAGTTAAGTGTTGATTTTCGGCATAGTATGAGTAACCAACTAAATGATATCAGACATAGTATGAAGCAAGCTTATTAAAAGAAGGCTTGAACAATGACGTCAACAATTCCTCTAATATGACAAGAACGAACAAGTTAACCTCTCACATCAACTCATTGACCATATCAAAAGACCACGACAAATGACGTTGGAATCAGATCCAGGATTGGAAGAGGCACAAAAATAGCAGGTTAAACCAGTGAAGGGGACCCTAAATCTTAGACACAATTTGAATTAGGATTAACAAAATGCATGTAGACCCAGAATTATAATTTGCAATGAATAAAACCGCATTTAAAATTATGCTTAAGAACTAAGTAAATAGTGCATTTTTACCTATTTTATATTCTTGGTGATGAGCGATGTCTTTCCCAAAATAACCCGCATCCAATTACTAACACAATATTCATTCTACGATTGGCTGATGAAAAAAAATTAAAAGCCAAAAATACCACACTGTATGAACAGCTCCAAAATGTAATAGAAAAATAGGCATAGAATTAGGCAAAACCGATATATCTAAAACATATATACATGACCGCCCACTTTCCGGTGTCCTATAATTATTAGCTACCATGACAATTAGCTACTGTTTGACGTTCGGAACGAGATTTTCGTAAACCTCAAAGGTGCTCCAAATGATAGCCATGACAATTTGCAACCTTAATAATACATTAAAAATACCATTCCAGTTATTCCCCATTTACCAGGTTTTGATAGATTCTTGATAATTAGTATTTTTGAACGAAAAAAGAGTGGTGGAAGTAGGCGAGGAGATCTATTTTAATTAGATAGATTTATCCCAGAAATGAATATAGTAATCTCCTATTCATTTACATGGAGCAAAAGCTGGATGAAAATCAGTTATTTCTATATAAATAAATTCAAATCTAATAATATTGAAAAATTTAATATTTGAAAACGAATCAAAATGTATAGCTGACTCACAAAGATAAATGGGAGATAGGGTTCTCATCACGGTTCACGAAAAATACTTTTTACAAATAACTTTTCACGGGAAGTAAATTATGATGATCACAATTCTTGAACGAAATATGAAACTCAACGTAAATTATTTAAAAGTAATTTTTATCCTTGTTACATCCCTACTAATCGTGCCAACAAGAATCAGTGCCGGTGACCAGTAAGGATGCGTGTACTATTGACGAATCGAGTTGAGACGGAAAACAATTGTCAATAAGCTGACATTAAAAAAATGTATGACACAGGTTTCAAAGTGTTATCCGCGAAAAGAAACTACGTTGCACCATTCAAACATAAGCATAAGCATCAGAAGCTTTCCCATGAAAATTAGCTACCTAACATTCATTCATTGCATGGGATAGGAGTCATGACGTTTTCCATGAAAATAAGCTACCTTACATCTGTTCAATGTATGACACAGGTTTCAAAGTGTTATCCATGAAAATAAACTACCGTGTACCATTCAAAAATAAGCATAAGCAACAGAAACTTGCCCATGAAAATTAGCTACCTGAAATTCATTCATTGCATGGGATAGGAGTCATGACGTTTTCCATGAAAATAAGCTAGCTTTCATCTGTTCACTGTATGACACAGGTTTTAAAGTGTTATCCATGAAAATAAACTACTTTGCACCCTTCAAAAATAAGCATAAGCATCAGAAGCTTGCCCATGAAAATTAGCTACCTCACATTCCTTCATTGCATTTCTCTGACAATATCTATGACTTTTTTATTTTCCAAAACCTAATGTTTTGTGCATTTATTCTGATAATAGGTGCAAGGATTACTGTAGTAGTACAAGTCAAATATCTCCGAAATTGGACTTGCAACATTAAAATTTGACAGTCGTGCTCTAGTTCATAGTAGGATACTAATGGTAATACTTCTGTTTTTTAATTCCTTTTATGGACCAAAGGAACGTAAATAAAATGGAAGGGTGATTTAATTGAAATTAATAGAATTGAATGAAGGATCTCTCTAAGTTAGGGAGATGTCGAAATAAAACAGTGATCACCAATAATAACATTAGAGAGATCTCTAACTAAAATAAAGATATCTAAATTGAATTGTCGAGCTCTTTAATCCATTTAGGAATCAGAATCAATTAGAATCTAAAATTCAGCTCAAACACTGACCGAAATTTACTACATCTATAGAAGGCCCTCTATATAGATTGCTCATTTAGTCCCGATCCCTTAACAAACATGGCCGCCACAGGCAATTCTTGTTTCAGATTGGTCGATTTCTAAATTGTTATTTTTATCTAAAACCGTTTGGACAAATGAATCGAAACTTGGTAGGAATCATCTATGGAATGTTCTCTGTTAAGATTGCTCATTTCGTCCCGATCCGTTAACAAACATGGCCGCCACAGATAATTCTTGTTTCTGATTGGTTGATTTCTAAAAATTCTTCTCCTCTGAAACCGTTTTACCAAATGAACAGAAACTTGGTAGGATGCATCTATGGAAGGTCCTCTATAAAGATCGCTATGTTGTACCGATCCATTTACAAACATGGCCGCCACAGGCAATTCTTGTTTCTGATCTGTCGATTTCTAAAAATCTTCTACTCTGAAACAGCTTGGCCAAATGGACCGAAACGTAGTAGGAAGCATATATGGAAGGTCCTCTATAGAAATTGCTCATTCCGTTTTGATCCGTTAATAAACATGGCCGCCACAGGCAATTCTTGTTTCAGATTGGTCGATTTCTAAAATTCTTCTTATTTAAACCGTTTGGCCAAATGAGCCGAAACTTGGTGGGAAGCATCTATGAAAGATCCTCTATTGAGTGTGCTTATTTTATTTTGATCCATTAGCAAACATGGCCGCCACAGGCAATTCTTGTTTCAGATTGGTCGATTTCTAAAAATCTTCTTTTCTGAAACTGCTTTGCCAAATGAACCGAAATTTGGTGGGAAGCACCTATGGAAGGTTCTGTATTAAGTTTCCTCAAAGCAGAATGAAAGGTGAGCAACACAGGCTCAGCCCACTGGCCTCTAGTCTATACATTCTATTGTATTATATGTATGCTAATGTTCCACCATACCGGCCAGAGTTTTGTAATAAAATCTTTAAGAAATAATTTGTGTTAAGATACTTTGTGTGTAAGATATTATCTTGTATGGTTGTTATTTAATTATTAAATTGACAAGTATGTGTGATAACACTATCTGTACTTACAAAACATACCACCATGATGCAAACTATTTATTTGAGCTATATTCAATGACATTACACACCTTTACATATGTTGTACCAGCGTCTGACAATCTACTTTCGTAAAGGCTGAGTACATCATCCAAGTGATGACCAGTGCAGTGAAAGATAAATGAGGTGTGGACAGCTCGTTAAACCTCTCTCCCATCAAGGCCCCGATTCAATACAAACGCAAGCCTCTAAACATGTATTGATAAAGAATAGAGATGCATACGGAATTAGGATGCAGGCGCTAAAACTACTATATCTATCTTTGAGCTGAGATGGTGGTTTTTGCTTTAAATTTACAAATTATCAATCTAGAATACCAAACACATGGACTGTTCTGTGGGAATACTCTTAAAGTACTACTGTTATTCCAAGATATATAAATGTGCAGGCCCTTCTGAAGTTATATCCTCAAAACAGAAAAAAACAGAAATAAAATTAGATATTAATCTGTTATCAAAAACAAACAAATCGTAAAACAATATCAAAAAGAAAGAAAAAAACCCAACATGAATACACCTTTTATCGATCTGACTTAGTTCTGTACACATAATTTTCATAAGAGATGCAGGTAGCTAATTTATCTGGAAATTTTACATACATTTTGTATATAGCATATTAAACAATGAGTGTATCTTGTTTTCAAAGAAAACATTCTGATAGCTACATTGCTAAAAAGAGGTAATAAATACGTAGCTATCTAATTTAGTGCACATGGACGTTTCTGGAGTAACCTTCATCAGGTAGCTCAAAATCGAAAGATTGGAAAGCCAAATAATTTAATAGTTTTGGGAGCAAGATATATGGGTATTGATGTTATGTAGGAGTTTCTTTACACCTGGTAGAGATATTGGGAGTGCTGTTTTTATGGTGTGGGCTTTGGTACAGTCGGGGATGTTGTCTTGTGATTCCATGGTGAATACGGACTGTCACTGTTAGGGATGTTAGATGTTTGCTTTTGTGACATCTGTTTTTTCTGTACCTAATGATTTTATATATAACAGCTTCTTGGGTTTAAATTGATTGCTGATGTTTTGGTCAGGGTAATTTAAAAGTAGGTTCAGTATATTTTTTTCTATATAAGACTAGTAAGCTGATCTTTGTTCTTTCATCACATGTTGCTTACGATTTTGACCAAGCTATAGTTTTCCTGGTACCTGATTCATGTCGAGCGACGACAAGAAACTTAAAATATAAGCGCGGACGTCTAAAACGCTTGGAACGACGTCTGTTTCTGCTCTTTTTAGACAATTTGGCAGTTGTTTTTTTTAACTATAAGACATTGCAGAATAAACACAATATACGTACATTGTCGGGAAATATAAAACCTGTACGTAACAGCTTTAGTGAGTGAGCGATTGTTATTTAACGCCAACTCAGCAATTTTTTAGCTACAATGTATATCATGGCGAGAACAAGCTAATTTGCAATGAGATGATGATGGTGTCCGCTTTTTTCTAGACCAACACGCACTCAGCAATTATATAGCTACGATGTATATCATGGCGAGAACAAGTTAATTTGCAATGAGGTGATGATGGTGTCCGCTTATTTCTAGACCAACACGCTTAGTTGTTTTTTGTTTTAGTGTTAACTAACTGAAACAGCAGTCCGCGGATATACATGTCTCTCGGGAACATTATCCTGATCCCGAGCCAACCAATCTTTGCTCTTTCTCCTCAATTCTGTGTTCTTTGCATTATAAGCAACAAATACCAGTTGATAATCTTTGGTTTGACCCGATCGGGACTCGAACCCACGATCTACCGCACTCGAGGCGAGCACCCTAACAATTACACTACCGATGAGAGGCTTTGATGAGCATTTCTGATCGGTTTCTCAGCGAATACATATTGTCTACATAAATGACAATAGATAACGTAACAATACAATTAAATTGTGCAACGTCAACTTTTCACGCTTTCACAATCCTTCGGAAGACACATAAAAAGCGACTTTTTGAGTACCTAAGGAATATGTTAAGTTGTTAACAGATTATACGCTATAACCTGGATTGGGTCAGTTTACGCTTAATAAACCGCGAAGCAAAGCGGTGTATGAAAAGCGTAAGCAAAGCTGACCCAAACCAGGTTATGTAAGTATAACCTGTTCAACAATTTCAAATATTCCTTATAATTTAATTTTTACTACAAAATTTAATGATTCCTCAATTTTAATTACGATTATTGCATGTGACTATTTGAATTTGTCGTTGGCGGATGAGTACGTTGGTGACGTCACAATACCAACCCAGGTTATCGAGTATAACCAAATTTTCTCCAGGCGGATTAGCCAATCAGATTAATATATTCAAGTCAAATTAAATTATATGTATATAAGCAAATTTATATCTTGCCATCTTCCACATTCTGTTGGAAATTTATGATTTAGGGTTCTATTTTTACAAAATCCAAATAAGAAATTGTCATCAAAAG
>MJUT01008774.1:840451-853342 GCA_002080005.1 Gigantidas platifrons | reverse complement strand
TTTTTTTCAAAATGGCTACCCTTTTTTGGCAATATAGCCTGTAACTGGCTTTGGTGAAATCCAACAATATTTGATTTTAAAGTGGAATAGAAAAAAATTGTGTCAATTAATTTTTTTTTTTAAAGATATATCACTTTACTTATATCCATGCTACATATCATTAAAAAATAAAGATATGTTTCCAGGCAAAAAAAAAAGTTAGGGGTTTAGAAAGACACTCTGACATATACCCTTTTTGTCAATTTGATGACAAATGTTCACATTTTTCACATTTTTTTTACAAGACATTGAATAAATGAAAATAAAACAGGCAAAGATAATGTTTGTAAGGGAAAGCTTTCGTTTCTATGTGATATAGTTAGCAAATTAAGCTGTCTACAATTCTTCCAGGGCAGGAGCATGCAAAACTCATCATATTCTAGTATCATTTGAAACATGATTACCTCCCTTGACGAAATGCTTTATATAGCATTTTACACATATAATACATTATTGATAAGGAAAATTACTGTATAAGATATGTATTTCAGTTTAATTTGAGAACTTGTACAAATCATATGTAGAAAATTCAAAAAGCAAAATACCTCGTAAGAAATACTGCAAACATAATTAATAATTATTACCACATTTGTATTCAATAGTCTTTAAAGTCACGTGACTAGTGTCAGTTTCTACCTTAATATATACAATAAATATAATACAATTCAAATACGTTTTTCCATGAAATTTGAACTCGGTTTTGGAACAAATGAATTTCCTTTATGATCATATTAAGTTACAAAAATAATTTGCATAGTTTGAACATCAAATAAATATTAAATTCTGCCATAAATAGTCCACCAATCTATTTTTCAATAGCTGTAAAAATGATACACGCGTTGGTAAATTGAAAAAAGATAGTTTGTAACTTAATCACATGCTATACAGCCATATAGGTAGCATCTTGTTGTTCAACTATGAACACCACTAATATCTATTGTTTATTTTATTTCATATTGTGTAGATATATATGTCTCTCTTTGTCAATCAGTAACTCTTTTCCTGTTTTATGTACATGCAGTTTTTCATTTTGTCCCACCATTGGAAATACACAATTTGTATTTTGGTAAACATGATAAGGGAGATAAATCCTATAAGTTTATGCTACAAGTAGCTAATTTTCATAGATAGCTAATTTTTATAGCTCTGCCGTATGAAACTTAGCTACCGGAAGTTGGAGGTAGCTAATTTTCATGGGGTAGCTAAATATTTTACGACAGTGGGTTTGGAACAGTAACTTCAATAAAAAGTAGCGGTGTTAAACTAGTTTTATTGTGGCCAGATCCTATGAGAATACGATACAATTAATTACGTTTCGAATATATGTAGCGAGTGTCAGACAAGTAATACTTGTATTGAGTATTGTATTTGTAAAATCAACTATGATCGTACCTATTAGTAACTGTATAATATATACATGTACATCATATACCTTAGCGAAGTGTGCAGTTTCTATAAAATACAATCCGTTGCAATAATCATTCAAATTTGACTGTGAAATATCTGAAATACAGGTTAATTTTCAAACGGAGGACATTATATATTATACGAAAAGTGTCCTCCATCTTGTAAATTCCACAAAAATTGAAGATATCCTTGGCAAAACTATCATATACCATAGCAGAAGTGCTTAGATCTTACAAAATACATGGTGTCGCAATAATAATTCAAATTTGACCGATAAACGTGTTGGATACCGATTAATTTTTGAACGGCAAACATTAAATATTATACGAATAGTGTCCTCCTTCTTGTAAATTTGACCAAAAAAAATAGCATATTTCATTACCAAAACTACCATAGTGAATATGCTAATTGGAATCATGCATGCATTATATCATACACAATACATAAATTGTCATTTATCGCTTCAGTTAACGAACGATTTTCTCTTAAACAAACAATCGTCTCATCTTTAAATTGCTTAGGAATGGAAATTAAATAATTTTTTTTTAATGCGATCAGTGAACATCTTTATTTTTGTTCTGGTTAAAGGTATGTATTACTTTTTCCGACGAATATTGTAAGGGTCGTCTAAAGAAAGTACTCGGCATTTATCTTTATGGATGACGACCTGTAAAGAACGACACTTTACGGCAAAAGATATTATTTAAGTTAAACATTGTGAACTTTCAATTTATAAGTAGCAAAATTCCTACACCACCTTCATATGTCAGTTGATGCAATATTTCAGAACTTGTGGTTCCTATCATTTCCTTATTGGAGTGTTGCTGCTAACAAGGAAGCTACTGAACCAAGAGTTTTTAGTGGTTAATATATATCACCACTTCGAACTTCCAATATTGTACGGTTTCTACCATGATCTGGTTAATCGTTACATATTATCTGTGTCACCAATGATCACGGGCATGTTCCATTTGTCATAATATAGTCCCATCCTTTCTTCCTCATTACTTGTCATTGGTTCGTAGCGAGTATCACGACGCGTGGTACTAGTGAAGAAGTAACTGTTAACCCTTCCGAAGCACCTGAGTTCTTCTCTGATCTTTAGTAGGGTTCGTGTTGCTCAATCTTTAGTTTTATGTGTAGTGTTTTGTAGATCATTATTTTTCCTTTATCCTTTGGCCATTGCATTGTCGGTCGTTCCTCAATTTACCCCCTTGGTACCTTAAATATATTCCTTTACTAAAGTACCTGTACAAAGCTAGGAAAGTGAGGAGTCTTGCATATGTGTCTTAGGGGTACCGATTTGTCCTCTTGTTCAGCGATTTTTCGATAGTATTTTTAGAAATGTTCCACCAGTGTGGTGTTTTTTGTACATTGTTTTGTTTACACCAGTCTTAATTGAACAATGGATGCAACATTTTTAAGATAATAGATAATTTATATTATCATCCTCTAAAAAGCTAACATCGTGGGTTAAGCTGCAAGTATAAATCTTTTGTAAGGCAACCGGCAGGCGCGCCTTACAAAAGATTTCTACTTGTGTAGCGTTTTTTTAGTGTTCGTGTTCTATATTGTCGTCTGTATAGCGATTTTAGTGCATCTGCTGTATAATAAATGACCCATTTCCATGTGACCTTCACCATTGTTTTAAATAACACGTCACAGCTTGTGTTGATGTGAGTGTTCTACAAATAGCCATCCAATAGCCATAGGTGACCTAATACCACTGCTCTTATAACCCAGTTCAGATATCTTGCATAATATATCGCACTGCACACATGATACACGTTACAGTATAATTGTATGCAATATTTTTGCCAGTTTCTGCTAAAACAGAAAACACAAGACTTTCAAAATAGCTGCAGCTGCTTTATTTTGTTTTATTGTTCTTTCGGCATTTAATTTTAAACGCTTTTCTTCAATTTCAGCTTCTGTTATTGTTTCAAATCTTTTACAACTTTTACGCTCCATTGTTTATACTTTTATTGATTATAAATGCACTCAATGCACAGCATCACCCAATTCATGTGCTTGGTCATCCTATCAATCAGGGAGAGGCGTGTCTTTGATGAAAATTCTTTGATAGAACCCACGTGGATGCGTGTTTGTAAGTAGAAATACGGGGTATAAATAATTTAGCGCACAGACATCGGAGTGTGTCCCCGCTGCATCAACCAATCACAGCTTAGAAAAAACGCTACCCAGAAGACAAATAGTGGTGTCAACAATTCCTCTAATATCGATAATATGAACAAATGGCTCTCACCTCAAATCATCAACTCATTTAACACAAAATGACCACGAAATATGCCGAAGGAAATTCAGGTCCCGGCTTGCGGAGGGTTACACCATGTTGTGGGGTTAAGCCGATTAATGAGATTCCAACCAGGCGCCCACACAACATAAATAGTAAGTTGTATAATTTTTGCCTTTGATATTTTGGACAAGACACATGCCTTAGTAAGAGTAAGGTTCCCCTCCCTCAGGCATAGGTGACCTTAGCCGATTTTGGCTATCCTGTTTAAACCATTTGGTTTTATTGCTTCTAAAGCTATAAATTATTTGGCTTTCCAATCTTTTGATTTAAGCGTACCTGATAGAGATTATTCCAAAATGTGCACTGAATTTGGTATCTACGCTTTTAAATTACAATCATATACTATACAGCTTTCAACATCAAAATGTATTTTAAGCGTGCGTTGATCGTAGTGTAAAATCGATGAACGATTGTACTTACAAATGTGATTAATGGTGCCATGCGTGGATGAACATATATATATAGGTAATAGTTATACACTGAGGTATAGGTGTTTCTGGATTAGAAACCGCGAGGACCGAAACACCGTATACCGAAGTGTATAACTAACTTACTCCCCAGGTTATTCTAAATACACGAACTATTCATTACAGAGTGTCATAGAAAACAAAAACAATAAATACAGAAACATTTAATTCCATAAAACGATACATTGTTGTGGCTTCCCCATTATGTACTCCTTATTTAAAGATAGATTGAAGGACTGGGTTGTAATATGGATTAAACACATTGATTGGTTAATATTGAAAGATAATGCTGAATACTAATTTAGTTAGGTATTCATTATGTACCTATATTCAATTTACAGCATGATCTTTAGGAATGATAGACGTGTTACATTGAACTGAACTTTTTGTAGAAAATGGATATTAACCATATTGTCACAAATATTACTCAGAACAGCCAAATAAAGTAAGTAAGAATATATATTGAATATTACAAAGTATTTTTCGAACAATAAACTTTTAAGTTTTTAAGTGCGCATTGAACATGTCAATGTTTTTTACCACGGAAAACAGACTTGGATCCAGACAATTGAAAAAGGGGTTTCAGAATAAAAAAAAGGGGATTACAGTCAAATTTTTCACAATTTTAACAAATTTTCCGAGAAAAATTGGGATCCCCCCTTTTCGGAATCCTCCCCACCCGATCCACAAATGGAACATTTTTTGAAAGAGTGCCGACATTTAATGTTTTTTTTCTCTTTACAAAGCTTTCCCAGCCAAGTTTGTTTTCAATTATTTATTATAATTTAGTTTTTCCTTTTAACAATTGCTTGGACTTTTCAGACTATAATTCAGTAACCAGATTTTTTTTTTACTATACTTCATTAATAAAATCTTTATGTTTTCTTTTTCAGTTTTGCAAGATCCAGTTTTCTTGTTATCTTCAGCTGAGTGGTAATTAATTACTTCATTGTTCTTCATTGTTATAGGCACAATAGGCCGTGCTCATAGGGTGTGAAGACAAGAAACTCCTGTCGTCACACCCTGTGAACACAGGCTATTGTTCTTATAACAATAAAGTAATTCATAGAAAGGCAGTTTCAGAGATAGAAAGCATATGGTTTAACAATAGACCTGGGGTGTAAAGTAATTTAAAGATGTCGTTTACAATTTATGTCATCCATTCACGATTTGTTCACCCTACCATCGTAGAATATTCTTGGTTACGTTTTACACCACTGTCAACAATATCTAACACGATAAGGGCCACTATAGTGGAGAGGAACTGCTTATTCCTCCCCGGTTTGTACGGGGTTCGTTTTGATCAATCCTTAAACTATTCAAGCATGACGATAACAACTATTGTTCAGCTTAATTATCTAATATGGTTGATAACAATATCCGGTTGTTCATAAAACTTAAATGTAGATGTTTGTAGCAAATTAAGTACGCATGACAGTAGTGGAGCAGGAAATACCTACACTTCCGGAACACACCCGGTTTTAGTGGAGCAGGAAATACCTACACGTCCGGAACACCACTGGTTTTAGTGTGGCTCATGTTGCTCCATCTTTAGTTTTCGGTGTGGTGTTTTGTAGATCGTTGTTTGTCCTTTTGCTTAGGCCATTGTGTTGTTTGTTCTTATTTCAACACATGTACCTGCAATATGGCATTTATCAGAGAAGCGAGAAAAAAAAGCTTGGACATACAATAGGGGTAATCAGAGACCTTAAACGGAAGAAAAGATAAAACAATAGCAAAAAAAAAAGATAAACAAATATACAAACAAAGAAACAAATGATAAACAATGATCCTTAGAATAGTAACGATTGAACAACAATTACTCCACTAGAACACGGTGAAGAACTCGAGTTATCCGGAAATGTAAACAGTTCCTGCTCCACTAGTGGCACACGTCGTGGTACTCATATTAATATTAGCACTTCGTCCACAGTAAATTAGTACATGTACATCATCTATCACTTTCTCCTTAAGCTATTCAAGCATGACGATAACAACTATTGTTCAGCTTAATTATCTAATATGGTTGATAGCAATATCTGGTTGTTCATTAAACTGAAATGTAGGTGTTTGTAGCAAATTAATTACACATGACACTAGTGGAGCAGGAAATACATACCCTTCCGGAACACCCCCGGTTTTAGTGAAGCAGGAAATACCTACCCTTCCGGAACACCCCTGGTTTTAGTGGAGCTGGAAATACCTACCCTTCCGGAACACCCCCGGTTTTAGTGGAGCCGGAAATACCTACCGTTCCGGAACACCCCCGGTTTTAGTGGAGCAGGAAATACCTACCCTTCCGGAACACCCATGGTTTTAGTGGAGCAGGAAATACCTACCTTTCCGGAGCACTCCCGGATTTAGTGGAGCAGGAAATACCTACCGTTCCGGAACACCACCGGTTTTAGTGGAGCAGGAAATGCCTACCCTTCCGGAACACCCCCGGTTTTAGTGGAGCAGGAAATACCTACCTTTCCGGAGTACTCCCGGTTTTAGTGGAGCAGGAAATATCTACCATTCCGGAACACCACCGGTTTTAGTGGAGCAAGAAATACCTACCCTTCCGGAACACCCCCGGTATTAGTGGGGCTCATGTTGCTCCATATTCTGTGTGTTGTTTTGTAGACCGTTGTTTGTCCTTTTGTTTTGGCCATTGCGTTGTCTGTTCTTCTTCAATTTACAGACTCTGACCATTGATATCTTCAAACCATGCTTACTATTACATGTAAGTAGTATCAGTTATAATTTATTTTGTCCTAAGATGAATGTTCTTTACGAGCATTTACTAATGCTGGTATTGTACTGCCCATGCTTATGTTGGCATTCGTTTTTGTAATAGTATGTAGCGTTCTTGAGTTGAAGCGAATTTGTAAGTGTGTTTTTTATTGTTTGTATTTATATTGATGCTATATAGATGTTAGAGAATACCTAAGGGCAATCAGAAAAAGGACAATCCAGAGTATTACAGATATTTCACAAATAAAGCAAATATTATTTACATCCATTCATAAACGGTAGTAATTGCCATAGACGAAATTATAGTGAATGAACATTTTGTTTTCAGGGACCAAATTTTATTACAACATTTTGTATTACCCACAACCCTGGTATAAACCGATTAAAATATATGTCCTCGCTTGTACACAAACATTTGTCAGGTTATACAAGTTAATGGAATCCAGTCCTGCCCACCTTAATAACAATATTGTATGTGGTCAAACACACACGTATTCGGGAGTAATTGTCATAGACGAAATAATAGTGTATGAACATTTTGTTTTTAGGGACCAAGGAGAAAGACCAGACGTTCGGAATACTTGGATTGGTTATATTTTCGATTGTCACTGTCGTTTATGTAGCTGGAATAGTAATGTGTATTTTTATTAGCAGACGACGATAGTTCCAAAGTGAAATTACTGGAACATTCAGTGAACATTTTTAATTAGTTTCGAATTTGATTAATTTTAAATATTGTGTGGACAGAAAATAATAAATTTTGATTTGGTTACTCTGTCTAAGCCCGCCAGCTTTCATCTTTAAAATTACTTTCTGAATAATAGTATCGTAACAGGATGTATGATGTACTGTTTCTAATAATAGTTCATTGTTCCAATTTCTATCCAAAATACCAGTCCAATTTATTCAAATAGAAGACGGGACGATGTGGGCGTCATCGGATGGTAGTTTGATGTACAGTACAACTACCTGTGTAATCAGTGCCTATCACAACAAAAGTTGTGAGTTCAAACCCCGTTCATGGCGAAGTGTACTCAATACAGCATTATGTGATAAAGTTTGTCAGTGACTTGCGACAGGTCGGTGGTTTTCTCCAGGTATTCCGGTTTCCTCCATCAATAAAACTGACCGCCATAGTATTGCTGAAATATTGTAGAAAGTGGCGTTAAACACCATAATCCACAAACCGAAACCATCAAAGAGAAGACATGATACATTGTCTCTTTTCTTATCATTAATATATAATATTCCGTATGCACAGCTGGGTACTGGTAAAGGTTGTAAGGGTTCAAAACAACAGAGCTGGCTAGGTGGCGGATATCGATGGGGTTGTCAAGTTTTAATACCGGAAACCTGAGCGTCGACCAACATGTGTGGAGAGGGCCGCGCATCTTGCATGTTCACAAACGATTTTAGTAGATTTCGAAAAAGAGTGGACACATTGTACCCGTAGCAAAAAACTAAAATGGTTGTCCCTTCCAATTCCCCATACTCTACCAGTGGCAGTCAAATGTCTTTGACCCCACTGTCTCATCCCTCCATCATTCCTATATATTTTTGATATATTATCAAACTTTTTTCTCGTTCTATATATAGCTGAAATACTCCTCACTGTACGCTAAGCAATAATACTTAGTAAATGAAGCAATCATTCAACGATTTGCAGAGTGTCCCTAAGCATGCAGGCTACACGTTTTTCTCCTCGTACTTGCAGCAATAATATGCTCGAATATACCCAATTCAGAATGCATTGCTATCACGGGTGTTATCCTTATTAGAAAATGAGAGCTTATGGTCAACCATTTCGCTAATATTAACAAAACGAACAATCGCCTCTCACCTTAGCTCACTGAACATTTACAAATCCCACGGAATATGAAACAGGAAATTCATGTTCTGTCTTAGGACAGTGAAATATATATGGCGGAAATATACTGGTTGGTTCAATTCAATTCTTTATTAAAGATAACTAATAATACATTAGTGTTCTCCATTACAAATCATATGATACATATACAAAACAACATTTAAAAGTTACATGCATGATGCAGAATATAATAATACAGTGGTACACACATTTTAAGAAGTGTTTAGTATTTGTAATGCGTCCCTAATGAATTTATATAAATAATTACATTCAATAATATTTTTTGGATTTAAATGTTAATGTAATGCCTATATCAAAATGACCACTTAAGATTTTAAAGATTTTGACTTTGAAATACATTGTTTCTGCAAAGGTTTTTTAGAGGAGTTATTACTCTGATACTTGTCGCACTATCATTCAACACCTATTACGGAACAGCTTGAATGACAGTTAAGTTCCTGAAAGTATGTGCTTATATTTATCTATCATGTCAAAGAAAATGAAATAATAAATATTATGTAGACTCCGGAAGAGCTACATAGGATATAAACATCATTATCATGGACATTGCATTTTCAGCAAAACGCTTCTGTTTTCTTTTTCAATTTCCAAGCGTTCCTTTTCAATTTGTAGTCTCTGTTTGGCAACACTGAGTCGCTCCTCTTCAATAGCTCTCATTTGGCATTGTATATTTTCAAGGGAGACTAGTTTTGTGAGAATACAATTTTCGAATTCTGTATATGTTTGCTGTGTTTCACGTGTGTTTACGCCACCATCACGTGTTTCATGTGCATGGACTGTCTGCTTGTCTACTCTATTAAAGAAAACAGATAAATAAAGTATAATATCAATCGTCCATGATTATTTCTAACATTATGCGCAGTTACTGCTTATTGTCATCTGTAGCATTATTTCAGCCATATTGAAAATGTGTAATGTTAATTTAACAAAATATGTTGGTAAAGACATCACACATATGAAATAAATAAACAAAAACAAAACAAAACAATGACAAAACAAAACAAAACACAACAAAGCAAAAGAAAATAAAACAAAAACAAAAATAATATTCGAAACTAACCGAAAACAAATATGTCACACGGGTCTATATATTACGATACACATTATTATACAAATGCCTACTATAATTAAGCGTAACATTGCATGTAATTTGACAAGCATAAGAGGTATATGTATAGGATGCATACACATTTAATTGTTGTTTTCATATATAACATTAGCAGAACTTTGCTATCTTGTTCCACTCCCCCAAGATCTTTAAATTGTATGTCTTTCTAATCATTTGACTATGAGCGTAGCTGATAACGCTTATTCCAGAAACCCAATTAGATGTCTATGTTTTTATTACGTTGCACATTACATATGTAACATTAGCTGATCCTGGTTTTCCTCTTAAGGCCATTAAGCGCCCGGATAGCCAATGAGTTAGGTAGTTGGATTACCTAACAACTCATACAAGCCCATCACCAATACGACGTGGGTTCGCGACTGTCATTGTAAATTACAAAAAGGGTACTCTGGACTCACAGCCGCAAGTGATAAAGTTTACCAGTTGCCTGCCCGTGATCGGAGGTTCTCTCTGGGTACTCCGGCTTCTTCCACCATTAAATATGGTCGCCATGATATTGCTGAAAGTGGCGATCAACACAATCAATCAAATCAAATCTTCAGGCCATTATTGTTCATGTGCACCAAAGGACATTTAAATAACTTGGCTTCCCAATCCTTTGCTATGACCTATGACCTATGACCCTAACTGAGGAAGGTCATTCCAGAAACGCATCGTGTGCACTAACTTAAATGTCTAGGCTTTTATTAAATTGAAATACTGATTGTTATCCGTTTTTTTTAATTATTTTTGTGTTTGCTTATGTAGATTAGCGCCACTTTCAACAATATTTCATTAGCTTAATCCCGCAACTTTTAATTGAATTGCATGTACCTAACCATGAGTGACTGGTCGTGCATAAATGTGTTCGGGATATCGAATTTGTCTCTTTCTATTCTTTTTCGGTTATATTTCGGAACTGTCCTGACAGTGTGGTATTTGTTGTTTATCATTCTATTACATATTTTGTAAATCATATACCTGTATGACCCGTGCACTTCTTCACTTTGTTGTGTGTTCCTATTTGTCGATTCTTCTGTCATACATGCTGCATCAGTTTGATGCTCTTGGTCTTCCTGGCTTTGTCGATCAAATTTCTTTAAAACAAAACATGAAAATTTTAAACAACCATTCATGCGTATATCATGACTTCGCATTGTATTATAATGTATGATACTTTCTCATTGTAATTTAAGCTCTGATAATTACTTAAAATATAAGGTCTGATAGTCACTTCTAATATCAGGTCAGATAATTACTCATAGTGATATAAGGTCTGATCATTACTCATTGTACTATAATGTATGATAATTACTCGTTGTAACATAAGCTTGATAATTACTTATAGTCATATAAGGTCTGATAATTACTGAAAGTAATCAAATGTATGATAATTACTCATTGTAATATAAGATCTGATAATTACTCATTGTGATATAAGGTCTGATAATTACTCATTCTAATATAAGCTCTCACAATTACTCATTATAATGTAAGGTCTGGGTGATGAAGTTTGTCAGTAAATTGTGACAGGTTGATGTTTTTTCCAGAGTACTCCAATAAAACTGATCGCCACGATATAGCTGAAGTATTGTTGAAAGGGGTGTTAAACACCATAAATCGTCTGTATTTTTTCTAAGTTTATTAACCTTTTCACGAAGCTGTTCTAATGATTTTAGAAGGAAGTCCTTTTGCTCTTTTTGAGTTGAATGTTGTAATAACTCCTCACACACATGTTCAGCGAACTTGAAGTCCTTTTCCATCCCGTGGTAAATACAAAATGTAACAACCTTCAGTTTGTATCTAGTGGGTATTTCTCGCTTTTCGAGTGCTCTTTTCAAATGATGCATGACTTTGTCAGCATTAGGAGATACGACCGTCATGTATGTCTCAGCAACATTCAAGTGCACACTAGGTGAAACTATCCATGGTTCCATTCCTGATATGATATTCTCCATTTCTTCCGTATGTTCCAGCGCTCGTTGAATGTGTTCTTCTTTCTCAGATGGAATAAGATCTGGTAAACTAAGACAACATGATCGCAAAATATTCTGTATCATGCATCGTTGATGGAGGTTGTAATTATTACACATTTTTTGAAACACCAAAGTCAACATAGCGTTCTGTTTTACAACCCTCATTCATCCTAGCCATAATACTGATGATTTCTTTTATTGCTGCAATATTTTTAAATTTTTGGTAGCAAAAAGAAAGAGATACCTCCTCGTTTGGTTAATACATGTTTAACAGAATGAAGCATTGGATGGTTGTCTTGGCTGCCTGCATGGATTGTTGTTATATATATTTCGAGATGCCTAGCAAGATTTAAAGCATACCGGGTTTCCTTCAATGCCTTAATACAGAAAGGTACTATTGGCTGACCCTCGATGTCTTCATCATTGTTTTCCTCCTCGAAGCAAATATTCTAGCTATAGTTGTATAATATCGTGACTAATAGTTCAACAAAAAACATCTTTTTTATATCCTCTAATGGTATAATCACGTTGCGGTTGATTAACTTCAGTAGAATAGGCTCTGGTATTTGGTTTCCTGGTAATTCATCATTAGACAGTTTACCGTATTCTCGTAGTAATCGAATATCCCGCGGACTCCTGAATTTCATCAGAACAAATTGTTTTATTGTTTCAATTTGTATTTTACTGGAATTCTGAACGAGGAGAGTAAACAGAGATTCTGACTCGCGCTTCACGTCTTCATTGCCATATAGCACTTCTTTAATACTTTGATTACAGACCAGCCCTTCAGTAACATCAAGATTTTCGGTCTCATTTGTGGCATAAGAAATCATGTGGAACATTAATTTCTTCGCCTTTTTGAAGAAATAATCAGCTGACAATTGCGTATTGCCATATAGCTGAAATGTTATTGCCACACTACAAGAAAGGTAACATTCAAACAGCATCGTCTC
>MJUT01008774.1:818424-833062 GCA_002080005.1 Gigantidas platifrons | reverse complement strand
GTTCTTTACCATTTATTTTGTCTGAAATGTGTTTAAAAAAATTGGTATAAAATTCCTCACCTGAATTCCAATAACTGTTAATGATCGGTAGCATTAAGTTCAATAGAATATCTCAATATAAAAATAACTTCACCTTATGACTTGCAACCAGTTTTGAATAGGGGTTTTCTATGTGGTAAAACTTGTTTTCTCGCATGCTTTTTATATCTATGCTGTCATTAAAGATCCAGTTGTCGAAAGGGATCTCTTAGCCGGTTTTTGTGTCAGTCCCACGCCATGACCTACATTTCCAACGCCATTAGTCGCAGACATTTTTTTTAGTTTAATATTTTCAGGTTAGTTTTCGTGTTATTGAATTTGGTGGCAGTGTTGACCGTCACTGTTTAAACTGACCTTGGGAAACTAAGAAGAGTTTGAAGATACCAAAAGGGATAATTAGAATATGTTAATAGAAGAAGAACAGACAACACAAAGATCAAAGGAAAAAGAACAAAAATACAAACAATGACAAACAAAACAGTAATGATTGAACAACAGGAACTCCACAAAAAACCGGTAGTGAACTCATGTGTTCTAGAAGGTTCAGCAGTTTCTGCTCCACGATTTACACCCATCGTGTTACCCTTGTTATAACCGGATGACAAGTCATGAATGAGAAAACGACAGGATTATGATTACGACAAACGGAACATAAATGTTGTCATTTGTGACACACATATTCCGTAACGGTCAACCACCAAGTCATGATGGCGACCTTAAACCTTGTCTAGTATTAATATTTCACATTAACCACAAGGAACCCTTGGTTCAGTAGCTGCCCTCTTAGCAGCTATTCTCTATCAATGAAATTATGCTCTGGAACATGGTATCGATATAGAGATGCGTATACTCCATATGCAGGTGCTATTGAAATGTTACTACATATAAAATGAAAGTTCATTGGTTTTCATGGTGGGAAAGGGAACTAATCTTTCATCGAATTTATTCTTAGAACGTTATTTGAAATAGAGAAAAATAAAACAACTTGAACAATTGCATAATTAGATTTGATCCACTAACTACTCTTTGTTCTGTTATTACATTGGTTGTCATGTCAACAAAGGGAAACTCAAATTACATCACAAATTTCAATATTTAGATTGTGTTCACCCTTTACATGTTCTTCATTACAAGAAAGAGAAACTCAAATTACATAGTTTATTATTAGAATATCATTCTAAATAGAAAAAAAAGGAAACACCTTAAGCAATTCTATATTTAAATATGATCCACTTACTACTCCGTACTAGTCGAACGTTTGTTCCATTTTTTCATGGCGAGGAAGGGAAATTAAATTACATAGGGTTTATTCAGATTGTTATATCTATATGACTTAGTAGATGAGTTGACAAAAACACATTTCGTATGGTACAAGGATATATTTATATGCACTGAGTTTCCCAGATTTATCTCCTTATGCTAGAAAAATGTTTAAATTTTATCCACCCGTTATTTTCCTCAGATTGCATATAATTTATTATTAGAGCATTATTCTAAATGGGACAAGAAGAGTTTGAAGATACCAAAGGGGCAATCAGAAACCGTATATCGAAGAAGAACAGACTATACAATGGCCAAAAGAAAAAGCACAAAAGGACAAACAAGTATAGACAAAACATACATATTAAACTAAAGATCGAGTAACACGAATCCCACTAAAAACCGGGGATGAATTCAGGTGCTCCGGGAGGGTAATCAGCTCCTGCTCCACTAGTGCCACCCGTCGTGTTAATCTAGTTACAAACCCGGTAATAAGTCGTGAATGAGGAAAGAACCGGGAAGTGTTTACGACAAGTGGAACATATCGTGGTCATTTGTGGGACAGATATTCCATAACGGTCAACAAAGTCATAGTGGCGACCGTAAAATTTTCGAAGTGATGACTTCAACTTTACCAAATGTAACCCTTGGTTCAGTTGCTTCCTTGTTAGTAGCAACCCTCTATCAAGCGAATCCTGATAGGAACCACAAGCGCTGGAATATCGCATCATCTGAGAGATATCTACTCCATATGCTGGTGCTGCTAGAATGTTGCTACATATAAATGGAAAGTTCACAACAGGAAAATTGAAATCATCTCCTTTGTCGTAAAGTTTCGTTCTTAACCGACCTTCACTGTCGATTTCGAGGTGTAGGTCAAGGTATGAAACTGACATATCTGTATCTGTGGTATCCTTTATTTCAAGCTCAATGGGATAGATGCGATCAACAAAATCACCAAACCTAGAATTATTTAGTGAAAGGACATCATCTATATAGCGGAACGTGAAATGAAAGGCTCGGGCTAGCTTCTTTTCGTTTTTCTTGAGAAGCCCCTATATGAAGTCTGTCTTACACGAATAAAGGAACAAGTCGGCGAGAAGAGGAGCACATATTGTACCCGTAGCTATGCCGACTGTCGAAAAACACGTCCACCAAACATAACAAATATGTTGTCAATCAAAAACTCGAGCATGTTGAAGATATCAGTTTCAGAGAACTTTTTGGTAGAATCAGAGTGGTGTTTTACAAAATAAGATCTGTCTCTTCCTAGCACAAGGTATTTGTATCTACGTTGGCCATTCTTTTTAATGAAACACAGTTGGACCAACTCCCTTAATTTGTGCTTCAGCTTAGAGTGAGGAATAGTAGTGTAAAGGGCAGAGAAGTTAAATGTTTTAATGCTATTGCAGGAGGAGAGGGACCGAGAATGTATGTACTCTAACAGATCGTTCGAGTTCTTCAGAATCCACATCACAGTAGCTCTAAAGCCCGGCTTTGACTGCCGATAAAATACATGTTAATAATTTGGAAAGAGGTTTCGCGGAGCATGTGACAGACCCAGCAATATAGCGCTGTTTGAAAGGACTCTTGTGTAATTTAGGAATCCAGTAGAGTGATGGTAGATCCAGTTCTTCATCTTTGATTGAAATTCCAAAGGAACATAAAACAGACCTATGATTGTCCAGGATTTCCTCTTTCGTAAGTGTGGTCGGGGTATATGTAGGGTTGCCAAGTGAATTGTCAATACCTAATTCCTTTATCAAGCAGTCTATGTAATGTGATTTACACACAAACACAATATTGTTAGGGGCCTTGTCGGCGGAGACAATAACATATTTGTCATGAAGGAGAGACAGATGTTTAGCAACATTTGAGTATTTAAAGATTGATGTAGAGCGAGTGATCATAGACCCACTGAGGTTTTAAAAAAATTATAATCTGTATTAGCGACCTCACAGTCTTCGCCCATTCGGAAAGAGTATCTAAGTCCTCCTTTTCACGTTTTTCCCATTGTCTGGCATAATCCTCGACGGAATCCATAAGTATTTTAAAATTATGTTTCCAGTTTATGGATTTAGGCTCGCGATATTTAGGCCCTTTGGCGAACACCTCTCGTAGAGAGGTATTGTTGATAATTTTAAGGTCACCAGTTGCAACGTGGCCAGTCGGATTATATATTAATGGGGAACAACTTTGAAAATGTCCAGAATTATGAGGTACCGGGGTTAGGGTTATGGTGTTTAAGACCACTTTCAACAATAATTCATTTATTTCGGATCGGTCAGTTTTATTGATGGAGGAAACTGGAGAAAATCACCGACCTGTCGTCACTGACAAACTGCATCGCATAATGTTGTATCAATTACACCTCTCTATCAGTGTGATTCGAACTCACAAAGTTAGATTTGAACCACTTCTTACATTAGTCGTACCTCCCTTGCATTTTTTCTTGGCGAGAACTGAAACTCAGATTACATGGATTTTATTATTAAAACTGGAAAAAAAGGAAACTCCTTTGACAATTCCATATTTAGACATGATCAACTTAGTACTCCCTACTAGTAGAACATTCGTTCCATTTTGTTTTCTTTGTCATGGTGAGGAAGGGAGCTCAGATTACATAGATTGTATTATTACAATTGGGAAAAAAAGGAAACACCTTACACAAAATTCCATATTTAGACATGATCAACTTAGTACTCCCTACTAGTAGAATAGTCGTTAATATATAAAAAACTTTAATTCTGACAGCCTGTATGCCTTTAAACTAATTTTATTGTGGCCAAATCCTATGAGAATACGATACAATTACGTTTCGAATATATGTAGCGAGTGTCAGTCAAGTAATACTTGTATTGAGTATTGTATTTGTAAAATCAACTATGACAGTACCTAGTAGTAACTGTATAAAATATACATGTACATCCTATACCTTAGCAGAAATGTTTAGCTCTTTCTAAATACAATGCGTTGCAATAATCATTAAAATTTGACCGTGAAATATCTGAAATACAGGTTAATTTTCAAACGGAGGACATTATTCATTATACGAAAAGTTTCCTTCATCTTGTAAATTGGACAAAAATTGAAGATATCCTTGGCCAAACCATCATATACTATAGCAGAAGTGTTTAGATCTTACAAAATACAGGGTGTCGCAATAATAAATCAAATTTGACCGCTAAATTTGTTGGAAACCGATTAATTTTTGAACGGCGAACATTAAATATTATACGAATAGTGTCCTCCATGTTGTAAATTAAATGTCAGGTTTAGCACCAATAAAGGAGTTACATATATACATATGCAGGACATTGAATACAATTGTGTACTTAATTAAAAGATATCTGATTCTAATTATTTAAACATAAACCCACACACATTTGTCTTTCGCTGTAAAAATCTCAAATTTATTCTTAATTAAACCTAAATAAAATGAAAAACAAAACAAACAATGTCACACTTTCGTAACAGCTCTAAATTCTAATAGAAAATCATAGACAGAGGCAACAATAATCCCCCTTACACACAAATACATGACCTGACACCTTCTTCTCTCATTCCTGACTTGTCACAGATTTGTAACTGGAGCAACAGGTCGAGTGCCACTAGGAACTGAGTTCACACCAGGTTTTTAGTGGGTTCGTCTTACCCGATCTTTAGTTTTTTGTGCTATGTTTTGTTGATAGTTGTCTGTCCTTTTTCTTTTGGCCAATGGGTTATACGTGCTTCGATGTTTCGATTCTGATTACTCCTGTGGTATTTTCAAGGTTTTCTTGGCACAGACACTTAAGTAAAAAGTGGCCTAAAGTAGTTTATGGTCCCAAACCTTAACACAGATCAAAAACAGTTGAAATAGTTGAATGAAAGAGTTATTTTTGCTTAGCGCCAAATTTTCAAAAAGCAAACATTTTAAGGAATGTTTAAATATACCAAAGGGATAATCAGAAGTCGTAAACGATGTACAAGACAATACAGTGGTGAAAAGAAAAAGAACTGGCCACGATACAGCTGAAAAATCGTTGAGTTTTCCTTAAGCCAAAACAATCACTTACTTTCTTGCTCCAAAACACATATGATACAAGGAGTTAATTATATACACTGGGTTTTCCATGTTTTTTCCCTTATCGAGTTCTATGTAATATAAGTTTGGGCGATTTAAAACTTACTTTCTTACTTACAAACACAGTACGTATGATACAAAGATATATTTATATAGACTGGGTTTCCCAGGTTTATTTCCTTATTGAGTTCTAGGTAATATAATCTGGTGATTTCAATCTGATTAACAGCAGTTGCTATACCATTCCATGTTAGTGGTAGGTATCGCATTTAAACAGCTGATTTTAAAACGACTGGGGTAAATAAATGTTAGAGAAAAACGAAGGGGCATTCAAGAATGGACAATCCAGAGATACTGGCAGCATTGGGTGCACAATACGTATAATGAAGACAAACAAAGCTAAAACACAACACATAAAACCAAATATATTGGAATAACATTTAAATAACTTGAAACGGAATAATTAGCTTAAATGCATTTGTCATGTTGAATAGGAATTTCCATTCAAATATCAACGTCTTGGGTAGATTTTACAAACACTTTCTAACGTCATTGTACAGATCGACATTGTTTGGTATATTTTTGAAACTAGACTCGAAACAAAAATATTTGCAAGTTGAACAAAGGCAATCCTCTTAAGGATTTATTTTCAGAATTTGTCAGTTCAAAGATCTTTTTTGCAATATAAAAGTCAATGCTTGGAAAGGGTCAATGTAAAATATGTGATACAAAGATTATGACATGAAATTTTCAATATAGTCCCTGGCATCAACCCTCGACCCATATCAGCTCTCCACCTTCGCTGTCGGGCTTGATATGGGAGTCTCGGGCTAATAACAGGGCCGATATTGAAAATGTCATGTAATAATCTCTTAATATTTGTCGCGAGGAATATCTGGTCATCCATTGTCTGTCTTGGAATAGACGAAAAAATATTGGTTTGCTAATCCATTCTTGAAGCATCATTTAAACTATGTAATCATATTAATTACTAATTTATGTAAATTATTGTATGTTATTGCATCGATTGTGATAGACCTATCTTCAAGTTGTCCACAACGATTTCCGCTAATAAACATGTTCGTCTTTATTTCCAATTGCATTGTAAGAGTTCATATTATATTTTGTTACTTGTATTTATTTACGTATCCTTTTGTCCAACAAGAGGAGAAGGCTGGGATTCCATTGCCTGGCTTCAACTCGAAACATAGTGGTGACTGATCCAACAAGAGGAGAAGGCTGGGAATCCATTACCCGGTTTCAACTCTCAACACAGTGGTGGCTGGTCCAACAAGAGGAGAAGGCTGGGATTCCATTACCCGGTTTCAACTCTCAACATAGTGGTGGCTGATCCAACAAGAGGAGAAGGCTGGGATTCCATTGCCTGGCTTCAACTCGCAACATAGTGGTGACTGATCCAACAAGAGGAGAAGGCTGGGAATCCATTACCCGGTTTCAACTCTCAACACAGTGGTGGCTGGTCCAACAAGAGGAGAAGGCTGGGATTCCATTACCCGGTTTCAACTCTCAACATAGTGGTGGCTGATCCAACAAGAGGAGAAGGTTGGGATTCCATTACCCGGTTTCAACTCAACATAGCAGTGGCTGGTCCAACAAGAGGAGAAGGCTGTGATTCCATTACCCGTTTCAACTCTCAACATAGTGGTGGCTGGTCCAACAAGAGGAGAAGGCTGGGATTCCATTACCCGCTTTCAACTCTCAACACAGTGGTGGCTGGTCCAACAAGAGGAGAAGGCTGGGATTCCATTGCTTGGCTTCAACTCGCAACATAGTGGTGACTGGTCCAACAAGAGGAGAAGGCTGGGAATCCATTACCCGGTTTCAACTCGCAACATAGTGGTGGCTGGTCCAACAAGAGGAGAAGGCTTGGATTCCATTACCCCGTTTCAACTCTCAACATAGTGGTGGCTGGTCCAACAAGAGGAGAAGGCTGGGATTCCATTACCCGCTTTCAACTCTCAACACAGTGGTGGCTGGTCCAACAAGAGGAGAAGGCTGGGATTCCATTACCCGGTTTCAACTCGCATCATAGTGGTGGCTGGTCCAACAAGAGGAGAAGGCTGGGATTCCATTACCCGGTTTCAACTTTCAACACAGTGGTGACTGGCCCATCAAGAGGAGAAGGCTGGGATTCCATTACCCGCTTTCAACTCTCAACACAGTGGTGGCTGGTCCAACAAGAGGAGAAGGCTGGGATTCCATTAACCGCTTTCAACTCTCAACACAGTGGTGGCTGGTCCAACAAGAGGAGAAGGCTGGGATTCCATTAACCGGTTTCAACTCTCAACATAGTGGTGGCTGTCTCAAGCCAGAACCAGGGTATTTCAACGTCATATGTCGTGTTCATTTTTTTTTTCTTTTTGTGTTCAGTCAGTTAAGATGAGAGATCGTTTTATTGATACTGGTGGATATGGTGACCGTCAATGTTTACACTTTCCTTTTATGATTTCGTGTTGGCGTTATTGAACAGTAACGGGTGCCACTTGTGGAACTAGAACTGAATATAATTCTAGAGAACCTGAGTTCATTCTCGTCCTAAATGGTAATCGTGTTACTAAGTAATTGGCTTTCTGTGTGGCATTTTATTGGCCAATGCTTTGTCTTTTTGTCAACGGTTTCTGATTACCCCCTTTGTTAACTTCATACTGTCTTTATGTACCACATCTCAGATGCGGTATGCGCTTGAAATCAACGAACACGTATTTGACTTTAATATTAACATATTATATAAGTAATGTAACTTAGAACTAAGAATCTCCTCCATCTGGCATATGTGACCATAGTAGATTTTGCGTATTTTCTTTTTGAGGCCATTTGGTTTTCTTGCTCCCAAAGACATTAACATTATTTGGCTTTCAAATCTTTCGATTGTGGGTGTTCCTCATGAAGGTTATACCAGAAACACGCCATGTACACACATTTACTATCTACTTTTATTCTAGAATGTAATCGCACAGAACAACTACAGACAAAGGTCGAACGTAAGGGGTCATTGTACAATGCTTCTATAGAAATGCCATATGATAATACAAGCCTTAAATGCACTAAATCTCTGGAGGTATCCTGTAACATTGGAAAAACACAATAGTACAGAATGTATATACAACATCACATGAGTGCTCCCGTAGAAGCGGAAGACACAGTCAACAAGGTAACTTAACATTAGAGATAGACAAGAAATATTTTAGACTAGAATAAGATCTAATAAATTGAAAAACCACAAAATACCGGACAAAATATCATCGTATACAATTTTTTGAAATCTGTAATGTATTCCTATTGTATTGTCTATATTAATTGATTTATATATTCAGTGCATATTTTATTATAGATGGTTTACGATGTTTCAACAACATTTCAGTTATATCATGTATGTAAATTGATGATAGTAAATTACAAAAAAGGTGCACTCGACTCGCAGCCACAAGTAATAAAGTTTACCAGTTGCTTGCCCATGGTCGGAGGTTCTGTCTGGGTACTCCAGCTTCCTACACCACTAAAACTGATATAGCTGAAATATTGTTGAAAGTGACGTTAAACACCAAAAATCAATCAATCAGTTATATCATGTATTTTAATTTAGGATAGAGGTTTACCTGGTCATAAATTATATGCTTAATATGGATTAGGGTTAGGGTGCTTTACCCCACCGTCAATAATATTTTAGTCATATCCTGGCGGTCAGTTTTATTGGTGGAGGACAAATGTAGGTGTACCCGCAAAAACACACAGTTCTGCAGCAAGTTACTAAACAAATTATATGACGACATTTTGTATTACCCATAACCCTGGTATAAACCGATTAAAGTATATGTCCTCGCTTGGTACATACACAAACGTTTGTCAGGTTATACCAGTTAATGGAATCCAGTCCTGCCCACCTTAATAACAATATTGTATGTGGTCAAACACACACCTATTGGTCTAAATAGGATATGGCTATTGGTTATGGGGTTTAATCTAGAAGCGTGATGTGCGCACTTAATTCGATATCCACGTTTTTATTACTGTAACTTGTTTCATTAATTTCTAATTTATATTTTATACAGGGAAAATATGTTGTTGAGTACCAAAACGGGATGTATCTAGCGAAGCGTAAGCCTAAAGGTGAGGGCTAAATATATCTTATCTTATCTGTGAGAATGGTGTAGATACATTCAGGCCAATAAAAATATACAATATGACTATGCAGTAGTCTAGCGCACATTCTTCCCACTAGAATGCTGATAATCGGCCGAACAGGAATTTGTATAGCTTGTTATCAAATAAACCGCATTTTCACGAGGTCTTCCTTAATATTACGTTTTGTTGGAGCATAAAGAAATGTACATCTGTATATACATTCACGTTTCAAAAGTATTTCCACACTAAAATATTTCACTATATACATTTGTACAATGTATTTTATGTTAAACTACTTATTTCAACACATGTAGCTGCAATATGACATTTATCAGAGACAGAACATAAAAGCTAGGATATACAATAGGGGTAATCGGAGACCTTAAACGGAAGAAAAGATAAAACAATAGTAAAAGATAAAGATAAAGAAATATACAAACAAACAAATGATAAGCAATGATCCTTAGAATACTAAAGATTGAACAATATTTACTCCAATAGAACACGGTGAAGAACTCGAGTTATCCGGAAATGTAAACAATGTTCCTGCTCCGCTAGTGGCACACTTCGTGGTATTTGTATTACTATTAACACCCCGTGCACAGTAAATTATTACATGTACAACATCTATCACTTTCTCCTTAAGCTATTCAAGCATGACGATAACATCTATTGTTCAGTTTAATTATCTCATATGATTGATACCAATATCCGGTTGTTTATAAAACTGAAATGTAGGTGTTTGTAGCAAATTAATTACGCACGACACTAGTGGAACATGAAATACTTGCCCTTCCGGAACACCCCCGGTTTTTGTGGGGATCGTGTTACTCGATCTTTTGTTTTCTTTGTAGTGTTTTGAAGATCATTGTTTATCTTTTGTTCTTTTTCTTTTTGGCCATTATATTGTCTGTCCTATTTCGATGTATGGATACCCCTTTGGATGATTTGATTTTGATTTTTGGTGTTTAACGCCACTTTCATCAATATTTCAGCTATATCATGGCGACCAGTTTTAGTGGTGGAGGAAGCCGAAGTACCCGGAGAGAACCACCGACCATGGGCAAGCAACTGGTAAACTTTATCACTTGCGGCTGCGAGTCGAGTCGACCCTGTTTTGTAATTTACAAAGCCGGACGCGAACCAACGCCGTATTGGTGATAGGCTTGTATGAGTTGCTAGATCCAACGACCTAACTCATTGAGCAACCCAGGCCCCCTACCCCATTGGTATCTTCAAACTATTCGTAGTATTACATATGTTAGTAGTATCAGATTAAATATATTTTGTCCTGAGATTAATGTTCTTTAATCTGCAGATTCTATATTATTAACTACTAGTCAATTAACGACGAGCATTCACTGACGCTGGTATTGTATTGGCATGTACAGGTTTGTGTTGTCATTCACTTTTGTTATAGTATATGGCGTTCATGAGTTGAAACACATTTGTACAGATATTTTTATTGTTTTTATTGGTATTGACTCTATCCTATTAATACATATGTTTACCAAAGCAAATATAATTGTCATCTAATGATAATGGCATACGGAGTACTCGCAGAAAACCACCGACTTGCTGCAGATCATTTACAAACTTTATTATCACATTTGCTTGTATCGAGTACATCTCACAATCGTTGGGATTCGAACTCACAAGTTTAGTGGTCATAAGCACATATTGCATAGGTAGTTTGAAATCCAACTACCATCTGATCACGACCACGACGGTCCCCGCCATACTAGTATTACAAATGTTTCACAAATAAAGCAAACATTATTTTCATCCAGTCATAATGGTATATGGGCGTAATTGTAAAGGACGAAATAATATTGTATCTATATTTTGTTTTCAGGGACCCAGGAGAAAGACCAGACGTTCGGAATACTTGGATTGGTTATATTTTCGATCGTCACTGTCATCTATGTATCTGGAATACTAATATGTACTGTTATTAGCAGACGAAAATATTTCCGAAGTAAAATTACCAAAAAAAATTAATTTAGATTGTGTTACTCTGTCTAAGCCCGTCACTTTTCATCTTTAATTGTACCTCCAGAATAATATTATTGTGAAAGAATGAAAGAAGAGTTTGAAGATACCTAAGAATTAAGCAGACTCCGTAACTCAAAGAAGAACAGAAAAAAACAATGGTCAAAAGAAAAAGTATAAAAGGACAAACAACGATCTACAAAACATACACATAAAACTAAAGATCGAGTAACAGGAACCCCACTAAAAACCTGGGGTGTACAATGTACTATTTCTGATATTAGTTCATTTTTGTGGTTCAATTAATTTAATTTCTATCTATGAGCCCTTTTGTTTTCTTTTTCAATTTCTAATTGTTCCTTATCAGTTTCCAGTCGTTGCATTTCAATTTATAATCGTTCCTTATCATCTTTCATTCGTTTCATTTCAATTTCTAATCGTTCCTTATCATCTTTCACTCGTTTCCTTTTAATTTCTAATCGTTCCTTATCAGTTTTCAGTCGTTCCTTTTCATCTTTCATTCTTTCCTTTTCAATTTCTAATCGCTCCTTTTCAGTTTTCAGTCGTTCCTTTTCAATTTCTAATCTTTCTTTTTCAATTGCCGATCTCTGTTTGTCAACACTGCGTCGCTCTTCTTCTGTAGATCTAATTTTCAATTGGTCATATGTGTTCTCACTTCCATCAAGTGTTTTCTGTGCATGGACTGGTTCAGTGGTAACTCTATTTAAGGAAGCAAATGGAATACATCAATGTTTAGTTTTAATATACAACTTAATTATCAATTATCATTATACCCATTTCCTGCTTATTGTCATAATTGAGGTATGGGTTTGGGTGCATGGTATTTAACGCCACTTTCAACAATATTTCAGTTTTATCGTGGCGGTCAGTTTGATTGATGGGGAAACCGGAGTATCAGGAGAAAATCATCAACCTCTCGCAGGTCACTGAAAACTTTATCACCTAATGTTGTATCAAGTAAAGCTCGCCATGAACGGGGTTCAAACTCGCAACTTTTGTGGTCATAGGCACTGATTGCACAGGTAGTTGTTAATCCAACTACCATACGATCACGACCATGACGGCCCCTAATTGATGAGGTGTGTGAAATGTGTATTTGCCAAAGGTCACGACAACACACATATAAAGCAAAGAAAAAGGGTAAATTAAATTAAAAAGGGAAATTAATTTCTTTCATGAATTGTAAAATCGCATAATCTTTGACATTTGTAATTGAATATTTTTCAAAAATATAAATGCATAGATTGTATAGAAATGTAATGGCTAACGTTCAAGGTTCAATATTCTGTATAATAACGCTGTTCGCCCGGTTATATGTTATGACTTTACCCACACGTGAAAATCTTTCACATGACTGCATCATTTCATTAAAAGGGAGAATTTGGCCCATAAAACTAGTTTAACTCCGCTATTTATACTTGCCTGTAAAAAGCGAGGTAATTGAGCGGTCGTGTATTTGTGTCTTGGGATTATCGATTTGGCCTATTTTTAGGATTTTGTAATTGTTTCAATAGTGGGGTTTTTTTGGGGTTTTTTTTGTCTGCCATTTTATTATTATTATAGCGCTGGCTCATCTATTTATATACGAGGGTTTGCGTTTCACTCGCATGTGGAAAGCACTTGAATGACAACATCATTTCAATAGGAAAGGAGCATTAGGTGTATAAATAAACATTAGAGGATACCGAAGTGGCAATCAAAACTAGCTTACCACGGTCACTTGTTATGTAGTAATCCAGGTAGCTAAGCAGTCGTGCATAACCGAAGGGGCATCAAAACTAGCTTATCACGGTCACTTGTCATGTATCAATCCAGGTAGCTGAGTGGTGTATAACCGAAGGGGCATCACAACTAGCTTACCACGGTCACTTGTCATGTAGCAATCCAGGTAGCTGAGCGGTCGTGTATAACCGAAGGGCATTAAAACTAGCTTACCACGGTCACTAGTCATATAGCAATCTTGGTAGCTGAGCGGTCATGTATAAGTGTGTTTGGGATTTCGAATTCTTTTTCTACGATTTTTATATTAGAGTTTGGAACTGTCCTGACAGTGTGGTATTTGTAGTTTTTTATTTCATTACATATACCTGTTTGCCCTGTCTATTCCTCTCCTTTGCGGTATGCCCTTATTTGACAATACTTCGGTCTTACACACTGCATCAGCTTGACGCTGTCTTTTTGTATCCTTTATCTGCCGATCACATTTGTAAAAAAAAACATGAAACTTTTATACAACCATTTATGAGTATATTTGTGTTATGATCATGACTTGGCATTGCAATATAATGTATGCAATTTAAGCTATAATGATTACTGAAAAAAATAAGTACACAATACCGGTAAACGTGATTTCTTCTTATCAAAAGTTATGAAAAGAAAGTGTAAACAATTCCACCAATATCTATAAAATCTATAAAACATTCTAACTGAACTCATTAAACATACAACGGACCACGAGATATGAAGTTGGAAATCCAGGCTCTGACTTGGGTCAGGCATAAACATGTGACGGTGTTAAACCGTCACTGTTTTAAATTTAGGCATCAAGTACTATTCAAATGATCTATTGATTGTTGCTTAACTTACATCTGTATACGTTCCAACTATATTCCTATCATGTATCTTTACGTTCTGAATTCCGTGATGTAGTGTTCGTTACGATTTCAGTTCGTCTTTACCCCCAGTTGTTTGTAGGAGGGCTCATGTCTTATTTACGTTATTTGTTTTAGCTTGCGCATAGTGGTGTCCAACACATTGTGGTGTGTTCTTGTTTTGTTTGTCGTTATCTTGTGTGTTGTGTTCCCAGTGTTGTCAGTTCCCATGTGTATTGCCCCTTCTGTGTTCTCTAACACTTAATCAGGACGAGAACACGATAAGCAATGCATAAACACTACAGAGAAATGAATAAAATGTAAAATACGACTATCCTCACAACCCATGTTAAAGCTTACATCACATTATGGTTTTTATGAATTATTTCTTAATAGAAGTGTAGTACATATATCAAAGGTGATATTAAATAAAAATTTGTCCATTTAAGGGCTGCATAGTTATATCTTTGTATTTTAGATGGGCCATCGTGATCGTATGGTAGTTGGAGTTACAACTACCTATGCA
>MJUT01008774.1:802760-813202 GCA_002080005.1 Gigantidas platifrons | reverse complement strand
TTTTTCAATTGCCGATCTCTGTTTGTCAACACTGCGTCGCTCTTCTTCTGTAGATCTAATTTTCAACTGGTCACATGTGTTCTCACTATCATCAAGTGTTTCCTGTGCATGGACTGGTTCAGTGGTAATTCTATTTAAGGAAACAAATGGAATACATCAATGTTTAGTTTTAATATACAACTTAATTATCAATTATCATTATACCCATTTCCTGCTTATTGTCATAATTGAGGTATGGGTTTGGGTGTATGGTATTTAACGCCACTTTCAACAATATTTCAGTTTTATCGTGGCGGTCATTTTGATTGATGGCGAAACCGGAGTATCAGGAGAAAATCATCGACCTCTCGCAGGTCACTGACAAACTTTATCAACTAATGTTGTATCAAGTAAAGCTCGCCATGAACGGGGTTCAAACTCACAACTTTAGTGGTCATAGGCACTGATTGCACAGGTAGTTGTTAATCCAACTACCATACGATCACGACCATGACGGCCCCTAATTGAAGAGGTGTGTGAAATGTGTATTTACCAAAGGTCAAGACATCGCACATATTAAACAAAGAAAAAGGGTAAATTAAATTAAAAAGGGAAAATTAATTTCTTTCATGAATTGTAAAATCGGATAATATTTGACATTTGTAATTGAATATTTTTCAAAAATATAAATGCATAGATTGTATAGAAATGCAATGGCTAACGTTCAATGTTCAAGATTTCTGTATAATAACGATCTTCGCCCGGTTATATGTTATGACTTTACCCACACGTGAAAAGCTTTCACATGACAGAATCATTTCACTAAATGGGAGAATTTGGCCTATAAAACTCCGCCACTTATACTGAAGTGCCTGTACAAAAGCCAGACAATTGCGCGGTCGTGTATTTGTGTGATGGGGTTATCGATTTTGCCTATTTTTAGGATTTTGTAATTGTTTCAAGAGTGGTTTTTGTTTTTTGTTTTTTGTTTTTCTATCATTTTATTATTATTATAGCGCTGGCTCATCCAGTTATACGCGAGGGTTTGCGTTTTCCGCGCATGTGGAAAGCACTTGAATGACAACATCATTTCAATAAGAAAGGAGTATTAGGTGTATAAATAAACATTAGAAGATACTGAAGGGGCAATCAAAACTAGCTTACTACGGTCACTTGTCATGTAGCAAGTCAGGTAGCTGAGCGGTCGTGTATAACTTAAGGGGCATCAAAGCTAGCTTACCACGGTCACTTGTCATGTAGCAGGTCAGGTAGCTGAGCGGTCGTGTATAACCGAAGGGGCATCAAAGCTAGCTTACCACGGTCCCTTAGCATGTACCAAGTCAGGTAGCTGAGCGATCGGGTATAACCGAAGGGAATCACAACTAGCTTACCACAGTCACTTGTCATGTAGCAAGTCAGGTAGCTGAGCGGTCGTTTATTACCGAAGGAGCATCAAAACTAGCTTACCAGTCACTTGTCATGTAGCAAGCCAGGTAGCTGAGCGGTCGTGTATTAGTGTGTTTGGGATATCGAATTCTGTT
Organism: Gigantidas platifrons; assembly: GCA_002080005.1. NCBI lineage: Eukaryota > Metazoa > Mollusca > Bivalvia > Mytilida > Modiolidae > Gigantidas > Gigantidas platifrons. Next base: position 811,682 of record MJUT01008774.1, on the reverse strand, counting down.
TCTACGCTTTTTCTATTAGAGTTTGGAACTGTCCTGACAGTGTGGTATTTTTAGTGTTTCACTTTATTTTATATTTTGTAAATCATAATAATACCTGTTTGTCCCGTCTCTTCCTCCCCTTTGCGGTATGTCCTTATTTGGCAATTCTTCGGTCATACACGCTGCATCAGCTTGATGCTCTTGACCGTCCTGTATTTTTGTATCCTTTATCTGCCGATCACATTTCTAAAAAACACCATGACAATTCTAAGCAACCATCCGTGCGAATATTTGTGTTATGATCATGACTTTGCAATATAATGTATGATAATTGATCATTGTAATTTAAGCTCTGATGATTACTCAGTATCATATGAGGTCTGAAAGACACCAGTTTTGATGAAAATAAAATAAAAATAAACACACAATACCGATAAACGTGATATCTTCCTATCAAGAGTTATGAAACGAAAGTGTAAACGATTCCACCAATATCTATCAAATCTATAAAACATTCTGACTGAACTCATTAAGCATACAACGGACCACGACATATGAAGTTGGAAATCCAGGATCTGACTTGGGTCAAGCATAAAAAATGTGACAGTTTTAAACCGTCACTGTTTTAAATTTAGGCATCAAGTACTATTCAAATGATCTATTGATTGTTGCTTAACTTACATATGTATACGTTCCGGCTATATTCCTATCATGTATCTTTACGTTCTCAATTCCGTGATGTAGTGTTCGTTACGATTTCAGTTCGTCTTTACCCCCAGTTGTTTGTAGGAGGGCTCATGTCTTATTTACGGTATTTGTTTTTGCTTGCGTATAGTGACGTCCAACACATTGTGGTGTGTTCTTGTTTTGTTTGTCTTTATCTTGTGTGTTGTGTTCCCAGTGTTGTCAGTTCCCATGTGCATTGCCTCTTCTGTGTTCTTTAACGCTTAATCAGGACGAGAACAAGATAAGCAATGCATAAACGCTACAGAGAAATGAATGAGGATAAAATACAACTATCCTCACAAACCAAGTTAAAGCTTACATCACATTATGGTTTTTATAAATTATTTCTTAATAGAAGTGTAGTACATATATCAAGGTGATATTATATACAAATTTGTCCATTTAAGGGCAGCATAGTTATATCTCTGTATTTTAGATGGGCCATCGTGATCGTATGATAGTTGGAGTTACAACTACCTATGCAATGAGTTATTATCACCATTGACGTTGTAACTTCGAATCCCGGTCATAGCGACATGTATCCGATATAACATTGTCAGTAACTTGCGGCAGGTTGGTGCTTTTCTCCGGGAACTCCAATAAAGCTGATCGCCATGATATGGCTGAAATATTGTTGACACCACAACTCCCCTATATTTTTTTTCTAAATGCATTAACCTTTTGTGGAAGCTGTTCTAATGATTTTAGAAGGAAGTCCCTTTGTTCTTGTTGAGTTGACTGTTGCAATAACTCCTCACATACATGTTCAGCGAACTTGAAGTCATTTTCCGTCCCTTGGTGAAGACAGAATCTAATAAAACTTGTATACACCTTCAATTTGTATCTAGTGGGTAATTCTCGCTTTTCGAGTGCCCTTTTCAAATGATGCATGGCTTTGTCAGCCTTGGGTGATACGAACACCATGTATGTCTCAGCAATATCTAGATGTAAACTAGTAGAAGCTATCCACGATTCCATTTCTGGTATGATATTCTCCATTTCTGCCGTATGTTCCAGCGCTCGTTGAATGTGTTCTTCTTTCTCAGATGGAATAAGATCAGATAAACTAAGACAACATGACCGCAAAATATTCTGTATCATGCATCGTTGATAGAGGTTGTAATTAAGACACATCTTTAAAACACCAAAGTCAACATAGAGTTCTGTTTTACAACCCTCATTCATCTTAACCATAATACTGATAATTTCTTTTATTGCTTCAATATTTTTAACTTTTGGTAGCAAAAAGTAAGAGATACCTCCTCGTTTGGTTAATACATGTTTAACAGAATGAAACATTGGATGGTTGTCTTGACTGCCTGCATGGATTGTTGTTATATATATTTCGAGATGCTTAGCAATATTTAAAGCATACCGGTATTCCTTCAATGCCTTAATACAGAAAGGTACTATTGGCTGACCCTCGATGTCTTCATCATTGTTTTCCTCCAAGAAGCAAATATTCTTGCTATAGTTGTATAATATCGTGACTAATAGTTCAACAAGAAACATCTTTTTTATATCCTCTAATGGTATAATCACGTTGCAGTTGATTAACTTCAGTAGAATAGGCTCTGGTATTTGGTTTCCTGGTAATTCATCAATAGACAGCTTACCGTATTCTCGTAGTAATCGAATATCCCGCGGACTCCTGAATTTCATCAGAACAAATTGTTTTATTGTTTCAGTTTTTATTTCACTGGAATTCTGAACGAGAAGAGTAAACAAAGATGCTGACTCGCGTTTCACGTCTTCATTTCCATATAGCACTTCTTTAACACTTTGATTACAGGTCCGCTCTTTAGTAACATCAAGATTTTCGGTCTCATTTGTGGTATAAGAAATCATTTGGAACATAATTTGCTTCGCCTTTTTGAAGAAATAATCAGCTGACAATTGCGTATTGCCGTATAGCTGAAATGTTATTGCTACACTACAAGAAAGGTAACATTGAAACAGCATAGTCTCAAAGCAGTGATCTTTGTGGGTCTCAAGACCTTTCAACAACCAACATGCATGTTCAAGAAAGCGTACATTTCGATTCATAGTTTCGACAAGACGTGCGTCGTTGTCTATGTAATAACAAAAGTGTCTCAGTAAAAACAATCTGTCTGTTTGTTTTTCTTTTTCTGTTTTCTTTTTTTCTAAAATCCAAACTGTAACACTGTGTATTGATATTACACGGTTATCGCCCTCTCCACTAATTGTGGCCAGCGAGTAATCACGTAGAACAGCCAGAAACGTGTTCACATCTGCCTCTCTGGTTGTCGAATTTGTTTCTAATAGACTCTCTAAAAGCTGGATTGGTATAACGGTATGGTTTATATGTGTGACGTATTTCAAAAGATTTCCTGTATTCTTAGGAAGATCTTTTTCCAGTTTTCTTAAAGTAAGGTCGTAAGCAGCCTCGAATTGTTTTCCCTCTGGTGCGATTTCATGAGCTTGTGTCTGATACTCTGACCAACTCGCGTTGTATTTTGCAATGCCACATTGTGTTTTACGAATGTAAGATGATGCCAGCGCTAGACATAGAGGAAGATAGTCGAGATTTTTAGCTAATAGCCTCAGTTCATTTATTTCCGTTTCTTTGTCTTCGTCGCCTAGGTTTCCGTCCTTACGGAACAAATCTTTTACCTCCGATTCGAGCATTCCATTCATTTCCATACCATATTGGAAATTATTTACAGGAGAGAATTGGTTCTGAGAGGTTGCAATGACATAAATGTTTTCAGCAATTATAAAGTGCTCCATCATGTTGTGAATATCTTTTGCCTGGTTGGGTGATTCCATATCGTCCATTATAATTAAATGGTTCCATTTTTTGAATTGGTCGTTTGTTAATTTTTCATAAACACGTTGAAACATCTTTTCAATGCATTCTAAGATATTTTGCTCGTTCAAGCGGATAGTATTTCTTATGCTCAAACGTAGCATCAAATTTGCATATGATAGATGCATTTCCCGCATCGATGTGCAATGTATTTTCCAGACTATTGAATGTTTGTTATCTCGCCGAAATTTGTTTGCATAATGAAACGCACATTGTGACTTTCCCGACCCTGGTGCGCCTGTAAATAAGCAAAAACAAATATTATGAGAAACATCAATAAGTTAGTTTTTTTTTACAGTTTAAAAGTGTTTAGATTTCAACTTTGGGTTAAAAAGGAAATGTAGCTTTTCAAGCCAGGTTACCTCATATAAGAGGTTCGATTCACATGACTATTTCTATGTCAGTACAAGAGAAAAGTGACCTTTTAATACAGATAACTGCTTAATATAATTGACAGTATTATCTCCCTTCAACCTCATTTGGATAGATGAGATGCAGATAAACACCGAATGAAGAATTTTTCAGTAACAGAACATTATTTATACACCGAAATCTGATATTTAAGGTTTGGGTTAATATTCTATCTTTATTCTAATGTTCTGCTTTAAATATCAAAGATATGAATATTCAAAACAATTTACCAACCTTTAACAAGAACAGCACGTGTTCTATTGATTATTTCTTCCATTTTCAGAAAATTCTTTGTCTCAACAAAATTTTGGACGCTCGTCATTGAGTAAGTTGAGTAATTTTTGTAGAAGCCTCCACTACCTGTAAAATAATGAGTTGTTTTCCGTGTTATCTTAATCTCTATTACGCCAAATGTCTAACAATGATGTCACGTCTATCTGCTACTATGTAGAGCACCTGTCTGGTTTTCAGCGACGATTAATAGAAACTAACACCTGTCGTCGGTGTTTGATTATTTTTCTTACACAGACATCCCTCCAAATTTATTTTTTTTCTTTGCGGTGAAATTCTGTTAGGATGTGTGTTATTCGGTCACATATCATGAAATGAATATATTTGGCAATGAACAAGCACGTCACCTTTTCATAGAACAATTTGACTAGGTAAATCCATATAATTTTATTCTCACCGACATTTCCCTGACCTACATTTGACTTGTGTTTATTTACATGTACTGTGTAGTGTGTATATTCGAAGACGACCGCATCAAAACCATCAATGAAATAATACGCAATGTGAAAGAAACACCAAATCATGAACGCTTCAAATTGTAATAATATTTAAAATTAGACTGTTATATCACAATAAATATAACAATAATAACGAAAACGCTTGTTTTTAAGCGAAAAAATCAACACAAACACTGTTATTAGAAATTATGTCATTTCACTGTGACGTCAATAACTCGGTCAGCTGATTGATTCGGTGAACAGGAAATCGATAACTGTTGACAAAAATCATACGCAAACACGTTTAAACAAATGACACAACTTTAAGAGTTTTAAAAGATAGATTGGACTTTGGCTACCGTTATATTTTGTAAAGCATATTTTATTTTGATAACATATACAAACAATATTAACAAAGGATCACAAGCAGAGTTATAAATAACACTGAAAAATCTTGAAGCGACGATTACTTTTGGCGGGTAACAGGGCGTGTAGCTTGTCTTACACCCCGCTGTGTAAGACAGAAAAATCTTTTATCTTTATCCTCTGTGTAAGAAAGTAATGTCTTTGAAATAACTATGTGGCAATAACATAACGTTTTGAATACCTTTTTCTCACATAAGCGACTTATCATTTTGTTTCAGCGAATTATTATATCGTTTTTTTTCAAATTATTTCGCTTTTTTTCTAATTAATATTTTGAAAAAACGAATTAAAATTTTGGAATAAAAACGAAATAGTGCTTTGAGTTCCAGTTCCGAAATATTTATTCGCTATAACAAAATAATATTTCGAAAAAATGAAATAATAATTCGGAAAAAAAAAACCAAAATAATAATTCGCTAAAACGAAATAGTAGTTCGTATAAGCGTAATAAAAAAAATCATGTCAGTAAACGGGCTCCATATAAATCAGATTTAATGTCATGTAGGATTACACCATATTGATGATGCAATATTTTTTTTACTATAGATTTTGAAAGTTTTTATTGGGGGTCATGTTGTACGGTCCTTAGTGTTCTGTGTAATGCTTTGTATAGCATTATTATTCCTTTGGCCTTTGTATTGTCTGTCCTTCCATTTTTTGGCTTAGGAATAACACGTTGGTATCTTCAAACTTGTCTTATGCATACAAATCAAGAATGGTGTATTATTAACAACCATGCTGCCGACCCACTTGTATGTGAGGAGTTAGATGGGGATTTTACTCGCATATAGAACACATTTGCACGATTGAATCATTTCACTAATTGGAGCCTATAAAATAAAGTTTAAGCCGGCCACGTGTTATTGAAGTGCACGAACCAAGCCAGGAAAATGAATGGTTATGTTTTATGCAGGTGCAGTGGCGTATCTAGGGTATGGCTAGTAGGGCACGTGCTCTGGGCGCCACTTGAAGGGGACGCAACTGAGAGATTTTAGCGCCTAATGTTCCCTTATGTGAACGTCCTAAAAAAGATTTTATAAATAATTTCCTTGAAGTAATTTTGCAAAAACCATGTAATACACATGGCCATGAATACCTGGAGAAATTATTAATAAATAATAATGGTAAAACACAATATCAGTTCCTGTCATAGGCGCTACTTTCCGTAGATACGCCTCTGGTGTCACTTGTATGTGTGTTAGGAGGATCGATGTTGTCTCTCTTTCTACGATTCTCTTATTAAATTTTGCAAATTTCTGACGGCTTCGTATGTTTTATTTTCTTTCGTTTTATTACCGAGACACATAAAACTCACTAATGTTCAAACATGACTTCAACATGACTTCAACATAGGAGCAACGTAGCCTTGTTTAACTTAGTACCATGTGCGTCAGTAGCTAATTCAAATACTTGCGGTATTTTATTTGTTCAATAAAAAAAAACCTGAATAATTATGGACGAGCATATATTTTCCTCTATATAATTACCCATTTCCCTACAACTGCAGAACAATCTTTGGTAAAGTTGAAGTCATCACTTTGGAAATCTTACGGTCGCCTCCATGACTTGGTTGACCGTTATGGAATATCTGTGTTACAAATGATCACGGATATATTCCACTTGTCGTAAACACTTCTCGGTCCTTTCATCATTCGTGACTTATCACCGGATTTCTAACTAGATTATCACGACGGGTGCCACTAGTGGAGCAAGAACTGCCTACCCTTCCGGAGCACCTGAGTTCACTCCCGATTTTTAGTGATACTCGATCTTTAGTTTTATGTGTATGTTTTGTAGATCGTTGTTTGTGCTTTTGTACTTTTTCGTTTTGCCATTGTATTGTCTGTTCTTCTTCGATATACGGATTCTGATTATCACTTTGATATCTTCAAACTCTTCTTAAATGCCATAACTAAGTGTTTACCTAATTTGTCATTCTCATTACTATATTGTCGAACAACACCAGCTAATTTTTCAAAATGTGAGTCCATCAACAATTTTTGGAGTTTTTCAACGTTCTTTCTTGTAAAATATTCCCGTTCTTCTAACATCTCAATGAGTTTGTAGCCATCAGTGATATTTTTTAATGTGCTTTTTCCTATTTCTATTTCATAATGCAATAAAAACGTTATCTCTTTCACGTCATCTAAAAGAAATGGAAAGACATTATGAAAAGAGGGGCCGTCATGACCGTGCTAGTATGATAGCTACATTTACAGCTACCTATGCAATCGGTGCCTATCACCACTGATGTTGAAATTTTCAATCCCGCTCAGGGCGAGGTGCATAATATTATGTAATAAAGTTTGTCAGTGCCTTGCCGCAGGTTGATGTTTTTCTCCGGATACTGCGGTTTCTTCCTTCAATAAACCTGACTGCCATGATATACATGTAACTTAAATATTGTTGAAATTGGCGTTAAACACCATAAAACCAAACCATTATGAAAAGAAAGATTAAACAGCGATGGTCAACAATATTGATAATATTAACTAAAACAAAAAATCCCCTCTCACCATAACTAATTTAACAAAAAACAACAACAAAAAATACCACGGCATGTGACGTTGTACATCTAGACCCTGGCTTTGAACAGACACCAAAATGTGGAGGATTTGAACCGGTTAATGGTATCCCAAACCTTCCGCTTTTGAAAATTGGATCTCTTACGCAATACATATATACTCCGGCTTCCTCCACCACTAAAACTGGTTGTCATGATATAGCTGAAATATTGCTGAAAGTGGTAACAATAAATCAATAAATCAAATCAAAATCAAATATTCTTTAAACATAGTATATAAAGTTTTTGCTAAAAAGCTTGGATTTCATCAATTGACATAAGAAAAATGAATGTATCTTCTAATCCAGATTTACTATCATCAAACAAGTTGTTTACCCACTCTGTATTGTTAATATTATAAAGCTTAACTTTTATCTTTTGCAATTGATTTCTTTTGGAATAAGGATTAGTAATTATCACTATCGAAGTTATTAGACTTTTCAATGCATTTTTGTCCCATAATTTTAAATATTTTTTTACAAAACGTTGTTGCTTACTTCTAAAAAAGTTTAAAAGTACATAAAAAAGTTTTGTGAAAATTTATATAAAAAATCAAAATTTAAAAGATATGATTAATTATTTAAAAAAAAAGATTGTAAACTGGAAAAAAAATAGAATAAGTCTGTTAAAATTAAACAAAACTTTTTTGTAGATATTTATATATGAATTCTAAACTTAAAAAGATATGAATAATTCTGTAAATGAAAAAGGTAAAAATCTAAAATTTTAAAATAATTTAAATAACAAATCTTTCTAAAAAGTCTAAATTCTAAATATTCCATGATATTCTGCAAATAAACAATTTTCTTAAAATCTTAATTCAAAATTTGATTTTTATTATCATAAAGTATGATATTAAAATATTTGTGCTTATAATGTACTGATTTGTTTTTGTTATTTTCATAAGATATGTTAATAAACTATATATTTACTTCCTACTTAGTTTATTAACTTCTACATTAAAAATTAAATTAATTCTTGACTTGGAGTACATTGATATCTCCCCCAGTTTTACACTAATTAAACATGGCTAATCATGTCTATATAACAATTAACCTATTCAACCTATGCTAACATTTTTTCTTACCTTTTCATAGATTGTTGCAGTTATGTCCCCTTTTGGGATAAGTTGTTATTCATTTGCTCCATCAAAAATGTTGAAATAAGTATGGATTATCTAGTTAAGGAATTTCCGAAATCCTGTGAGAAACTTTATTTCGTATATTGGAAACTTTGTTATATAGAAACTTAAAGACAGA
>MJUT01008774.1:771269-797597 GCA_002080005.1 Gigantidas platifrons | reverse complement strand
GTTCACTTCGTCTGGATTAAATATTTAAAAGAACTTTTCGATGAAACAGGCTACTCTAATATTTGGATAAATCAAGATATTCCAAATTCTAATTGGTTAATTTCGAGTATCAAATTACGCCTGCATGATCAATTTAAACAGGGCTGGTACTCCCAAATAGAACAATCTCCAAAAGCATTGAATTATAGAATATTTAAAGAATATTTCGAATTTGAAAACTACTTTAGAATTTTAGACGACAAAGATATTTATACCCTATGCAAATTCAGAACTACCAACCACAAATTACCTATAGAAACTGGCCGGTGGAATAATATCGACCGTGTCAATAGAATATGTACATAATGTGACAATATAACTATTGGAGATGAATACCATTACATAATGGAATGTGAAAATTTTTCAAACTTTAGAAATAGATTCATTGTTACAAATTTACTAGAAAGACCAAATATTCTTAAATTCAAACAAATCATGAGTGCTTATCACAAACAAAATTTAGAAAAAATTTCTAAATTTATACGACATATAAATAAATCTTTTGTTATCTAGGCTGTCTTACACCCATGTCTCTGTTGTATATACTGTATATATGTTTATATCTATTTTATATTTGTTATTGTATATTTATGTCTTCTCTGTACCGTTGTATATGATTATTGAGAATAAAGATGATTTTTTTTATACTTATTTTTCAAAATGTTGGCATAGGTTGAATGAACCAAACAAACAATAAATATTAATCAGCACAAATTCGTTTCAATTCAAAATTCCCACATACTATCACCAAAATAAATGACAACATAAACACGGCGAGTACCATTGTAGGGTTAATGTTTTTGTTTGTTTTATGGTGTTTATCGCCACTTTCAACAATATTTCAGGTATATCGCGGCGGTGAGTTTAATTGGTGGAAGAAACCGAATGACCCGGAGAAGACCACCAACTTGTCGCTAGTCACTGACAAACTTTATCACATATTGATTATTGTTGTACACCTTGCCCTGATCGATATTCGAACCTACAACATCAGTGGTGATAGGCACTGATTGCTTAGGTCGTTTTAAATCCAACTACCATACGATCACTACCACGGCGACCCCCATTCCAAACCTAAGATTGTAATTGTTATGAAGTACTATAAGAACTACATTTGTATTATTAATTTGAAATGAATTGACTAATAATTATGTGGATGACATAGATTTAAAACACCTAGATTTAAGAACAAAACGAATGTCTGTAACTATGGAGATTGGAAAGTTCCTGATAAAAGATACAGTTTTAGGCTTGTGATGTTAAAATATATACTGGTAGAATATACCTTCATTATAAGATAGACTCTCAATGAACATATTCAAAAATTATTTTAATTATGTGTATTTCATATAAAATACATTGATGTGAGCACACAAATAATTATGTCGTCAATATTCAAATAATGCTGACGTCAGCACACAAATAATGCTGACGTCAACATCCATATAATTTTGACCTTAACATGCAACTAATTGTGACGTCAACATTTAGATATCCTTATTCCGAACCAACCAGTATTTGCTCTTGCGCATTAATACAGCTTAGTGGAGTAGCAACACATGTCACATTTTAGTCGTGAGATTCGCAGACGGGGGCTCAAACCCACGATCTACTGCACTCGTGGCGAGCACGCTAACCATTACACCGTCGATGCGGTTTTATCTCCCATAAATTTAGGATCTTGTTTGAATATCTGTACTCTACCTGTTGTCAGTCCACTCGCAATTGTATTGCACATTGTCTGGTAATCTATGACGTCACTCCCATGTTCCATACGATATGCCATGATTATACTGTTTCCTGTTTTCTTTAATGGTCTGTCAAAAACAAATTTAGATATATTTATTCTTGAAAATTTCAGTTCCTAAATAATGTAATTTATGAAAACAAAAGTTAGTGTCCCTCAAGCATAGCCGAATATAGCCGAATTTTTTAGGGGGGATTATGGTGTTTAACGTCACTTTCAACAATATTTCAATTATATCTGGGCGGTCAGTTTTATTGGTGGAGGAAACCAGAGTATCGGGAGAAAATCACCGCCCTGTCACAAGTCACTGATAAACTGTACCACATATTTTTGTATCGAGAACACCTCGCCTGAAAGGGATTCGAACTCACAACGTTAGTGGTGATAGTCACTGATTGCTTAGGTAGTTGTAAATCCATACGATCACGACCATGACGGCACCAGCCAATGTTAGCTATTCCGTTCAGGGTACAGTAAAACCTGTCCATGCAGTCACCTTTATTAAGCAGTCATCTGTATGAAAAGGACAGCTATTTCCTGTCCTGTCATAGATAATTTTATATGAATTAAACCTCTTTTAAGGGGTCACCTGTCTCATAAGGTCATTTTTTCTTTGTCTCAAATGTGACCTCTTAATACAGGTTTGACTGTATTTAGTATTTGCTTGCTCCTAAGGATTTCATTTTTAATGCATCTTGCTTTCGTTTGTTTCTCTTTGAGCGTGCCTAATGATTATTATTCCAGAAACATGTCGTGTGCATTAAATTATATATCTACGTTTTCTTATTAGAAATATTCAATTCGTGGAAGATATAAAAAACATGGGCTATAAAATATTCAAAATATAATTGATATATTAAATGCCCCATTTAGCACCAATGAAAGAGCTACAGGTATAATTATGTGGGTCATTGAATACAATTGTGTTCTTAATTAAAAGATATCTGATTCAAATTATTTAAAACTAAACCCATACACATTTTTCTTTCGCTGTACAAATTTAAAATTAGCTTCTTAATTGAACTTAAATAAAATGAAAAACGAAACAAACAAACAATGTCACACTTTCGTAACAGCTCTAAATTCGAATTGAAAAATCGTAGACAGAGGCAAACCATTATTCCCCTAACACACAAATACATGACCGGGCACTTTCTATCCTCATTCATGACTTGCTACAGGGTTTGTAACTGGAGTAACAGGCCGAGCGCCAATAGGAACTGAGTTAACACCCGGTTTTTAGTGGGGTTCGTCTTACGCGATCTTTAGTTTTTTGTGCTATGTTTTGTTGATCGTTGTTTATCGTTTTTCTTTTGAACATTGTGTTATATGTCCTTCGATGTACCGATTGATTAAGAAATAATTCATGGAAACCATATGTATATATTGTTTTTACCACGGGTAGGCCCTTTATGTCACAAAGTTTTACCCCGAGTGTAATATCATGGAAGCCAGAATGTGTTGGCAGTTTTAACATGGATTGGCGGATATTAGTATTTTATCCCGAGCCAGAAGCGAGGGATAAAATTTACTAATATCCGCCAATCCATGTTAAAACTCAAACACATTCTGGCTTCCATGATTTATTTCGATTCTGATATGTCTAAGAGTACAAATACGGTAGTATACTCTGATTGGAATACGGTAATTTATACATACGCTTGCGGAAAATGTCGCACACAATTTATGTAACTCGAATAATACTGCGCCCTCTATCGGCATTATTCGGGTCACAATTTATGCTGCCAATGGAAACGTCAGTCACATTCATCGGCGCATGTGCTAATGAGATAATACGAAGAAATGATTTCGTTTTTTTTAACAAAGGGAAAGAGTGCGGTCATGTTAGAATTGTGGTTTTTCCTTTGACCATTGTGTTATATGTCATTCGATGTACCGATTTATTATGATTACTCCTATGGTAACTTCAAAGTCTTCTTGGTACAGACACTTAAGTAAAAAGTGGCTTAAAGTAGTTTATAGTCCCAAACCTTAAAACTGATCAAAACCAGTTGAAATAGTTGAATGAAAGAGTTATTTTGTTTTACGCCAAATTTTCAAAAAGCTAACATTTTAAGGACTGTTTAAGTATACCAAAGGGGTAATCAAAAGTCGTAATCGAAGAACAGAAATAATGGTCAATAAAATATACTACACAGAAAATTAATGATTGAGCACTAAAAGCATGGGTGAACTAGTGTGATTTGAAATGATAGACAGTCCCTGCTCCACTGGTGAAACCCGTCGTGTTACTGAAATTTACATTATGATGAGATGAGTCTGCCGAAATAACACTCCACACATATCATCCTGAATGCAAGCAAACAATATCCGCATCCAATGCTGCTGTGCATTTAATGGGGATGGAACCATTCCTGTGCTTATGTAAAGAACGCTTTGACAGCAATATCAACAAATCATTGAACAGGGAAATGTGTCGGATTGTACAGGATGTCGAAATACTCAAGTTTTATTTATGTTAACATAGCTACTTTGGGACCATCAATTTTTGTCGGATGTCACAGGATGTCGGAAAACTCAGGTGTCGGATTGCACAGCTTCCCCTGTACATATAAAAGGAATTTTCATTGGTTTTCATGGTGGGAAAGGGAACTAATATTATACTGAATTTATTCTTAGAACGTTATTCGAATTGGAGAAAAAACAACTTAAACAATTCCATAATTAACTACTCTTTGTTCTGTTATTACATTGGTTGTCATGACAACAAACGGAACTCAAATTGCATAGAGTTTATTGTTGGAACATTATTCGTTATGGAAAAAAGGGAGAGAAAATCATTCACAAATTTCAATATTTAGATTTTATTCACCCTTTACACTTTTTTTTCATTACTAAGAAATGAGAACACAAATTACATAAAGTTTAATTTTAGAACATCATTCTAAATAGAAAAAAAGGAAACACCTTAAAAATTAAATTGTATGATCCACTTACTACTCCGTACTAGTGGAACGTTTGCTCCCTTTTTTCATGGCGAGGAAGGGAAATTAAATTACATATGGTTTATTAAGATTGTCATATCTATATGACAAAGTAGATGAGTTGACAAAAACACATTTCGTATGGTACACGGATATATTTATATACACTGAGTTTTCCAGATTTATGTCCTTATGCTAAAAAAAAATATTTAAATTTTATCCATCCGTTTTGTTTTTTCAGATTGTATACAATTTATTGTTAGAACATTATTCTAAATGGGACAAAACAACTTTGAAATGTCCAGAATTAGGAGGTACGGGGGTTAGGGTTATGGTGTTTAACGCCACTTTCAACAACATTTCATTTATATCGTGTCTGTCAGTTTTATTGATGGAGGAAACTGAAGAAAACCACCGACCTGTCGTAAGTCACTGACAAACTTTATTACATAATGTTGTATCGAGTACATCTCGCCTTGAGCGGGATTCGTACTCATTACTTTAGTTTTGAGCTACTTCCTTCATTAATCGTCCCTATCTTGCATTTTTTCATGGCGAGAAAGGAAACTCGGATTTCGTAGATTTTATTATTAAAACTGAATAAAAAAAAAACACCTGAAAAAATTTCATAGTTAGGCTTACTTTTCCCTACTAATAGAACGTTCGTTCCATTTTTGCGTCATGACGAGGAAAGGAACTCAGATAACATAGAGTTTATTAAGGTTGTCATATTTATATGACAGCTTGGGGTATGGTATTTAACGCCACTTTCAACAGTATTTCTGTTATATCGTTATATCTACATGAGTAAGTGTAATAGCAGACAAAAATACATTAAATCAATTTGTTCTTGCCATGATACAGCTAAAAAATCGCAGAGTTGGCCTTAAGCCAAAACAATCGCTTACTTACTTACTGAAAAACACATATGATACAAAGATTTAATTATATACACTGGGTTTTCCAAGTTTATTTCCTTATTGATTTCTAGGTAATATAAGCTTGGGTGATTTCAATCTGATTAACATCAGTGGTTATACCATTCCATGTTAGTGGTGTGTAGCGCATTTAAACAACTGATTTTAAAACGACTGGGGTAAATAAATGTTAGAGAAAAACAAAGGGGCAATCAAGAATGGACAATCCAGAGATATTGGCAGCATTGGGTGCACAAGACATATAACGAAAACAAACAAAGCTATATACACAAGACAAAAACCAAAATGAAGAGCAACACGGACCCCTACGCAAAATTTCAAGTGAGAGCTGGTTCGTTGCTTTATTAATATTCGTGGAATCATTGACCATCACCAATTAAACTTTCTGTTCATAGCTAATTATGGGATTGTAATTGTTTTTGGTTTAGTCTATATAATACGGTATTATACACCCACTATGAAACTGATTTCGTGTGATAGAATTGAAATATTATTGAAAACGACATTAATCACACAAAAAAACTCTAATAAGCAATAATTATTGAAAAATATCCATATATTAATAACAAAGGACATGGATATAAATGAACATTACAATTACTCTGATTTGTGTTCTCAATGTCTCTGGATTGTTCATTGGGGATTGCCCTGTCGGTTTTCTCTAACGTTTATATATATAAATGGGAAGGATTGTCAACGGGTTTTCACATCCACGGAATAATTATTTTTTCTCCGACATACTTACTACCTCCTCAACCAATAAGACTGACAGCCACGATATAACTGAAATATTGTTGAAAGTGGCGTTAAATTCCATAACACACCATCCATCGCTTACATGACTACCTAGTTAAACAGTTATATTAGTTACAAAATTGTCTGTGAATATTAGCTGTTGTTATTCACAAACAAGAAACAACTATTAATTGTGTATAAAAACACAGTTCGTACCTTGAAAATAAATGAATCTGTTTAACACAGAATATCTTGACATTGTGTTATTTCCGTAGAAAACTGGCACAACGAATGTGAAACAAATGGGTATATATAATTTTCTACATTAAAGGCATACAGGCTGTCAGCCTGCCAGAATTCATTTTTTTAATATTAAAAGTTACCAATATTCGATGTTTTATACTAATTGCAGTTGAAATTTTTCATAATATCATACGTAAATAGCCTAGAACGAAGGAAATACGTCGCTGTTTTATTTTCTTGAATCAAGTAAAGAATCCAATATTTACCCGCGCAATATTCATACGACCTGACAGAGAACTCATTCGGGAAAGCGTTTGCGCATGTGCGAAATTGTTTGTTGGTGAAGAAAGCACATGGCACAAATCGAATCGTGGAAGAACAAACACATTGACGGATTCTATGCGAAAACGACACAAAAAGAGGATTCAGCAAGCTTTGTGTAAAAATTTAAAAAGATGTTATACCAACCTACTCCATTTTTCAACACGTAAGCATAATGTAGTATCTTTTTTCGGCCGAATGGTATTTTGCCAGTAGAATTGCATCGTAGTTTGTTATATAGTCTTTTTTTTAGGAGAAAACGCTAGGTGATATCTCTTTTAAATTAGAGACTAAAATAATGGACTTCATGTCTGGTTTTTTTTCTAAAATAAATCTAATCAAGACAACTCAAGTGTTGTCAATAATATGCAATACAATTTGTTTACAATTCTCCCTTTGCAGAGTTTGGGTTTGTTTTTATTGATTTCATCACGTATTTCCGATTTTAAGTGTCATTCTTACTAAATACCATTATATAATATTAACTGATTACCCCCGGATCCAATTTCATATATATATTTCTTAAATATTATAAATTCTAACGAATTTACAAGCAACATGCTTCCTGGTTATTAATAACAGTTATCAGTGTTCGGCAAACTTCAGAAAAGCAGCCGACTTGTAATTAGGTCGTGTTAATGGCGATTTTACCAACAGACATTCCAATTCTTTTCACTAATTACGACATTATAGCATATTTTTTAAACCTGGCTTCTTGTTCAGAACATTTTATTAGATTAAAACATCGAATATTGGCAACTTTTAATATAAGCAAAAACAATCAATTCTGACAGCCTGTA
This sequence comes from Gigantidas platifrons, assembly GCA_002080005.1. Lineage (NCBI taxonomy): Eukaryota > Metazoa > Mollusca > Bivalvia > Mytilida > Modiolidae > Gigantidas > Gigantidas platifrons. The sequence goes on along the minus strand of MJUT01008774.1, from coordinate 789,829 downwards.
TGTCTTTAAGTGACGTTGACATCGGGGTACACATTAGTCGTTTTAATTTATAATTCATTTCTTGTCCCAGAATTACAGATAATTTATTTATTTGAGATATGTTAATTATTCGTGATATATTATTTATTCACTGTTTTTATCTATCTTTTCTTTTTTGCCATTAGTTCAGTATATTTTGTAATATGAACCTCGTCAATGAAATGCAACGTTAATTTTAATATACGATGAAAATTGATAAAATCAAATTTAAACCTGATTTAAAAAGACGCTTTTTTAATTGCAGCGAAATCGTTTCGTGGAAATGAATTAAAACAAAATATACGATTTCTTTAAATATGTATATTTGTCATCAAAATAGACATATACTTATAATGGCTTGAAATGTTATATTTCAATCTAGGCCGGTGTAAGGGAACATATGTTCCTGTTTAAATAAATAAAAAAACAAAAAACAAAAAAAAACAAAACAAAAACAAAAAACGATAGCACACCCTTCGTTTCATTGAAAAGAATTCAAACTAAATTGTATGATTTTAATTTATTTTTGCGTTTTATTTCTTGTCAAAATATACATATATTAAAAATGAATATTTGTAATGTTTTATAGGTCTCTATGCCGGTGTAAGGTGTAATACGTTCCCGGTTAAATAACAATTAAATAAACACAAGGCATACCATACTTTAGGGTAAGATATACAATCATAGAAACATAGGAAAAAGATGTGTTTTGAAGATGTTAATGAGGTAATTAAAAGCCATAAATCGAAGAAGGATAAAAAAAAATGCAATGGCCAAATGACAAAGGACAAACAATAATCTATAAAATACTACACAGAAAACTGAACAGATCGAACAACATGAATCCTACTGAAGCACCGGGGATGAACTCAGGTGTTTCTGATGGGTAAGCAGTTCCTGCTCCACTAGTGTCACCCGTCGTGTTACTCATGCTACAAACCAGGTACAAATAGCGAAGCAATCAAGGCACTTTTACATCATGTTAAGTGTTGATTTTCGGCATAGTATGAGTAACCAACTAAATGATATCAGACATAGTATGAAGCAAGCTTATTAAAAGAAGGCTTAAACAATGACGGTCAACAATTCCGCTAATATCAACAGAACGAACAAGTTAACATCTCACATCAACTCATTGAACATATCAAAAGACCACGACAAATGACGTTGTAATCAGGTCCAGGATTGGAAGAGGCACAAACATAGCAGGTAAAGCCAGTCAAGGGGACCCTAAATCTTAGACACAATTTGGATTAGGATTAACAAAATGCATGTAGACCCAGAATTATAATTGGCAATGAATAAAACCGCATTTAAAATTATGCTTAAGAACTAAGTAAATAGTGCATTTTACCTATTTTATATTCTTGGTGATGATCGATGTCTTTCCCAAAATAACCCGCATCCAATTACTAACACGATATACATGCTACGATTGGCTGATGAAAATAAAATGAAAAGCCAAAAATACCACATTGTATGAACAGCTCCAAAATGTAATAGAAAAATAGGCATAGAAATAGGCAAAACCGATATATCTAAAACATATGTACATGACCGCCCACTTTCCGGTGTCCTATAATTATTAGCTACCATGACAATTAGCTACTTTTTGACGTTCGGAACGAGATTTTCGTAAACCACAAAGGTGTTCCAAATGATAGCCATGAAAATTTGCTACCTTAATAATACATTAAAAATACTATTCCAGTTATTCCCCATTTACCAGGTTTTGATAGATTCTTGATAATTAGTATGTTTGAAGGAAAAAAAGGCGGTGAAGTAGACGAGGAGATCTATTTTAATTAGATAGAATTATCCCAGAAATGGATATATTCTGATAGGTAAATCTATGAAACATTAGAAATTTTAATAACGATGTGAAATATGTATCATTCCAAATACAATGTACTACACAGAAAACTAATGACTGAGCAACACGAACACCACTAAAACCATGGGTGAACTAGTCTGATTTGGAATGATAGGTAGTCCCTGCTCCACTGGTGAAACCCGTCGTGTTACTGAAATTTACATTATGATGAGATGAGTATGCCGAAATAACACTCCACACATATCATGCTGAATGCAAGCAAACCAAATCCGCATCCAATGCTGCTGCGCACTTAATTGGGAAGGAACCATTCCTGTGTTTATGTAAAGAACGCTTTTGCAGCAATATGAACAAATAATTGAACATAAGAAAAGACCGCGACATATGATGTAGGATTCCCCCGCTACAGATTGGAACAGGCACAAAACTACATGTATGAAAATATATGATTTATAATTGTCATAGGAATATCACTTTCAAACACAACAATCACTTTAGTTGCATGTAGATCATTGTTTTTGAACCAAAACCAAAACAAAAACATTGTGTGATGTTCTTATTTACACACAAATGTAAGGACAACAAATTAAAAGTTACAATATTCATTTAAAAAGCATGTCTTACCTTGGAAATTAATTAAAAGTTAAAACAAAGTTACAGTATTCATTTAAAAAGCATGTCTTACCTTGTGAATTGATTAATCAGATCACAATTTATTTGAGTATTGTGTTAACCTGTGAAATGAAGTGTCAACATGCACAACAAACTTTAAAACTGAGCGAAGCATGCAACAATTATGTATATATTAAGTCATTTAAATATTGATGTACACAGGGGTAATTTAATTGTGCATTTATCTATAGCCATTTCTTACGCCCCCTTTTTTATTGTATCATTCATAGTTTTACTTAAAATTAATAAAAAGTAAAAAAAAAATAGAACGATATATGTTTATTTGAGATACTATATATATATATATATATGTTCTTTACCATTTATTTTGTCTGAAATTTGGTAAAAGAAAAATTGGTATAAAGATCCTCACTTGAATTCCAATAACTGTTAATGATCCGCAGCATTAAGTTCAATAAAACACCTCAATATAAAAATAACTTCACCTTATAAAGAATTACTTGCAAACCAGTTTTGAATAGGTGTTTTCTATGTGGAAAACATATTTTATGACATGCTGTTTATATCTTTGTTGTCGTGTGAGATCCAGTTGTCCAAAGGGGTCTTTTAACCGGTTTTTGTGTCAGTACCACGCCATGACCAACATTTTCAACGCCATTGGTCGCGGACATTTAAGTTTAATGTTTTCAGGTTAGTATTCGTGTTATTGATTTTGGTGACATTGTTGACCGTCACTGTTTTAACTTTCCTTGGGAAACTAAGATGAGTCTGAAGATACCAAATGGGGTAATCAGAATATGTTAATAGAAGAAGGACAGACAACACAATGGCCAAAAGAAAAAGAACAAAATTAAACAATGACAAACAAAACACTACACAGAAAACTAATTAGTGAGAAACAGGAGCCCACTAAAAACCGGTAGTGAACTCATGTGTTCTAGAAGGGTGAGCAGTTTCTGCTCCATGAATTACTCCCATCGTGTTACTCTTGCTATAACTGGATGACAAGTCACGAATGAGGAAGGAATTTGATTGTAACTACGACAAACGGAACATAACTGTGGTCATTTGTGATACAGATATTCCGTAGCGGTTTACCAAGTCATGATGGCGACCTTAAACCTTGTGTAGTAATAATATTTCAAAATAACCATTAGGAACCTTTGGTTCAGTAGCTTCCCTCTTAGCAGATATTCTCTATCAATGAAATTATGTTATGGAACATGGTATCGATATAGAGAGGCGTATACTACATAAATGGAAAGTTCATTGGTTTTCATGGTGGGAAAGGGAACCAAAATTACATCGAATTTATTCTTAGAACGTTATTTGAATTGGAGAAAAAAACAACTTGAAAAAAATCTATATTTAGATTTAGTCCACTAACTACTTTATTTGTTTTTTTTTATTACATTGGCTGTCATGACAACAAAGGAAAACTCAAATTACATCCCATATTTCAATATTTAGATTTTGTTCACCCTTTAAATTTTCTTCATTACAAGAAAGGGAAACTTAGATTACATAGAGTTTATTATTAGAACATAATTCTAAATGGAAAAAATGGAAGAAGAAAAACCTTCATAAATTTCAATATTTAGATTTTATTCACTCTTTACACTTTATTCATTACTAAGAAATGAGAATTCAAATCACATAAAGTATATTTTTAGAACATCATTCTAAATGGAATTAAAGAAATAACTTAAAACAAATTCCATATTTAAATATGATCCACTTATTACTCCGTACTAGTAGAACATTCGTTCCATTACTATATGACTAAGTAAATGAGTTGACACTCGTGACCGAATACGCAATAACGATTAAACTCGTGGACGGAACAAGTTCCGCCCACTCGTTTAATCCTTATGCATACTTCGGTCACTCGTGGTCTTATTTTGATATTCAAAATCTACGATTAGTTATACTATACTTAAATAACAATCAGTGGTGTTAAACTAGGTTGATGGGTGCGAATCTCATGAGAATACAATATAATTACGTTTAGACTATATATATATAGCAAGTGTCAGTCACGTAATACTTGTATTGAGTATTGTATTGTTTAAATCAACTATAACAGTACCTAGTAGTAACTGTATAAAATATACATGTACATCCTATACATTAGCAGAAATGCTTAGATCTTTCTAAATACAATGCGTTGCAATAATCATTAACATTTGACCGTGAAATATCTGAAATACAGGTTAATTTTCAAACGGAGGACATTATTTATTATACGAAAAGTCTCCTCCATCTTGTAAATTGAACACAAATTGAATATATCCTTGGCAAAACTATCATATATCATGACAGAAGTGCTTAGATCTTACACAAAATATAAGGTATCGCAATAATGATTCAAATTTGACTATTAGCTATCTGGTTTAGTTTGGTTTTAGTTTTATAGTGTTTAACACTACTTTCTACAATATTTCAGCTATATCGTGGTGGTCAGTTTTATCGACCTCCCGCAAGTCACTGACAAACTGAAAAAACAATCACATAAGGTTGTACACCTCGCCCTGATCGAGATTCGAATCCACAACTTCAGTGGTGATAGGCACTGATTGCATAGGTAGTTGTAAATCCAACTATCATGGTATCACGACCACGATGGTCCTTATATATCTGGGTTGGGATACAGGCATATTTTAAATGGAAGACATTAGTTATTGTACAAATATGATGATTCAAGTTTATCCGTTAAATGTCTGGTATTCAGGTTACTTTTTGAACGGAAGACATTAATTATTATACGAATATTGTCCTCCATCTTGTAAAATAAACAAAGAAATAGCATATATCATTACCAAAACTACCATAGTGAATATGCTAATTGGAATCATGCATGCATTATTGTGCAGTGTCCGAAATTCGATAAGAACCTAATTTCGATAGGTCAGTATTATTAGTGTCGCATTCGGATACTGATGACGTCATCACCCGGAACTTTTTGGTATAGAACGACCTAGTGTTGACGTCTACCACAAGTAAACAAAAATCTAGAAAATGTTTTTAAAAGAAATGAGTAACTTATTTTATTCCTCCTAGACTAGAAAAACTATGTTTTCACTAATGCCATTTTTATTTGACAGTAAAATGTTGATTTTCCTCATGAAAACTTAATTATAATCCACTGAACTGTCACTGTCTTGATCGTCTGCATCTAGGCTAATATTTTCTAAAAATAGAACATAGTGGAATCCCTGTCCAAAAATAAAACGTTTGGAAAGCCACAGGTGTCATGCTATGAAATTGTTCAAATGACGTTCAGAGACATTTTTAAAGAGTGGCAACTTACAGAAGTTTGAATAAAGTGCTACCAATGAAAAACTAATTAAATCTATGATTTTTTAGTAAGTTTATGTCTGTATATTATTTTTTTTTAAATTAAACATGTTTTCCATTAAAAATTGTATCAACTACAATCAAAGGTCATCTTGAGGCTTCATAAGATATTTCATTTTTCTATATTTCGAACAGTCTGCAATTTTTGAGAGAGAAAAAAAAATATTTGAAAAAAATATATATTCACAGTATCTTCGAACTTGATGATTAGTGTCGACATTTTTGGGGTCGAGATATATCGGGGATGACTTTTTTTAGGGCCGAATTAGTTGGAATTATCTCCCCTATCGAAATAAGGATACGCCATTTTCTTTCAGGTGAAAACAACGACACACTTCATAAGATTGACACCAGTCAAACTATTTATCGGATGTTTCTTCTTTCTTGTACAGTTCAACAACTATATTAGTAATTTAAATTTATTAAAGTATTTCATACAAAAAATCTACGGGAAGCTTGACATAAGCCAATAAGTCGTTACGTTATCGAAATTTGGTAACGCCAGGATATATTATACAAAATACATAAGTTTTCATTTATCGCTTCAGTTAACGAACGATTTTCTCTTAAACAAACACTCGTCTCATCTTTAAATTGCGTAGACATGGAAATTAAATAACTCTTTTTAATGCGATCAGTGAACATCTTTATTTTTGTTCTGGTTAAAGGTGTGTATTTCTTTTTCCACCGAAATATTGTACGAACCGCCTAAGGAAAGTACGTGTGGCTTATCTTTAAGGGTGATGACCTGTAAAGAACGACACTTTACGGTAAAATATATTATTTAAGTTTTACATTGTGAACTTTCAATTTATAAGTATCAAAATTCCTTCATCATCTTCATATGTCAGTTGATGCAATATTTCAGAACTTGTAGTTCCTATCATTTCCTTATTGGAGTGTTGCTGCTAACAAGGAAGCTTCTGAACAAAGGGTTGCTAGTGTTTAAGTAGATGTCATCACTTCTAAAGTTTTTCGGTTGCCACCATGGCCTGGTTAATCGTTAAATATTATCTGTCTGTGTTACCAATGACCACGAGCATGTTCCATTTGTCATAATATAATCCGATCCTTTCTTCCTCATTACTTGTCATCGCATTTGTAGCGAGTAATAGTGGGAAGTAACTGGTAACCTTTCCTAGACAACTGAGCTCTCCCCAGACTTTTAATTGGGGTTCGTGTTGCTCAATATTTAGCGTTTTGTGTGTCATTGTTTGTTATTTTCCATTTTACCATTATCCTGTCTCTCCTTCTTCAATGTACCAGGGGCCCGGGTGGCTCAATGCGCTAGGTCGTTGGATCTAACATCTCATACAAGCCTATCATTAATACGGCGTGGGTTCGCGCCCGGCTTTGTAAATTACAAAATATGGCGCACTCAACTCGCAGCCGCAAGTGATAAAGTTTACCAGTTGATTGTCCATGGTCGGTGGTTCTCTCTGGGTGCTCCGGCTTCTTCCACCACTAAAACTGGTCGTTATGATATAGCTGAAATATTGCTGAAAGTGGCGTTAAACACCAAAAATCAATCGTTTTTGAAGTGCCTGTATCATGCCAGGAACGTGAACAACCGTGAGTATGTGTGCCAGGAGTATCAATATGGACTCTGCTTCTATGATTCTTCGATTGGATTTTAGAAATTGTTTTTTTTTTCAGGCTGGATTTTGGTTTTGTTTTGTTAATCATTTCATCTCAGTCTTAATTAAACAACAGATACGATATTTTAAAGATAATCGTTTTGTAATTAGAGTAACATGACGGATGCCACTGGTGGAGCAGAAACTGTTTACCCTTCAGAAGTATCTGAGTTCACCAGCGATTTTTTGTGTTTAGTAGATCGTTGTTTGTCCATTTGTCCTTTTTCCTTTTGGCTATTGTATTGTCTTTCCTTTTTCGATTTACGGATTCTGATAACCTCTTTAGTATCTTCAAAGTCTTCTTAAATGGTGATTAAAACAATCCCATCAATATCGCCAATACGAACAACTGGTTATCACTTGAAATCATTAAACACAATGCCGAAGGAAATCAGGGTTCTGGCTTGGGTAGGGTTACAACACATGATGAAATTCTATCAATTAATGGGATTCTAACCAGACACCCACATAAGATAAGTAGTAAGTTGCATAATTTGTGCCTTTGATATTTTGGACAAGACACATGGCTTAATAAGAATAAGGTTCCCCACCCTCGGGCATAGGTGACCTTAGCCGATTGTGGTTATCCTGTTTAAGCCTTTTAGTGTTATTGCTTCCAAAACTTTAAATTTTTTGGCTTTCCAATCTTTCGATTTTGAGCATACCTGATAGAAGTTATTCCAAAATATGCACTGAATTTGATATCTACGTTTTTAAATTACAATCATATACAGCTTTAAACATCGAAATGTGTTCATCGTAGTGTAAAATCGGTTAACGATTTTACTTGCAAAATGTGATTAATGGTGCCATGCTTGGATGAGCATATATATATATATATAGTTATTTAAGTGATGCCGTTTACAATTTGTTGTATCCATTCACGATTTGTTCACTCTACCATCGTCGAATAGTCTTGGTTACGTTTTACATCACTGTCAACAATATTTAACACGATGGGAACCACTAGTGGAGCAGGAACTGCTTACTCTTCCCGGGTTGTACGAGGTTTGCTTTGATCAATCTTAAGATTTTTTGTGTAGTGTTTTGTAGATCATTGTTTTCTGTTTTTGACTTAATATCTTTTTGTCATTACATTATCTGATATTCATTCTACAAGCACATGCAGATTCTTTATTTTCAATATATAAACGCTTCTATACATATGTGATATCTAAGCATGATGATAAGTGCAAAATTGAAGTAAGCTAATTATGTTATTTTAGATGTTAGTTTAATAAATGAGTTGGTCACCAATAACTTAATAATATAAGAATAGCAATGAATTTCGTAATTCGTATATAGTAACAGATATGGTTTTCATGTTCATAGAATGTATGAATGGATGTGTGAGACCAGTAGGGCCAGTAAGTGACAACCATCCTCCTTCCTCCGTGTCTTGATCGTATATCTCACAATAAGAGCCTCCATCTACGACTTTTTAGCTAACCTTGCCAAAGACAACGTGAGCTTTTGCCATCACTTGTAGTCCGTCGTTCGTCGTCCGTTAACTTTTCACGTTTTTTCAATCTTCTTCTCTGAAACCCCGCAGCCAAATAAACTAAAACTTGGTAGGAATCATTTATGGAAGGTCCGCTATAAAGATTAATAATTTCGTTCCGATCCGTTAACAAACATGGCCGCCAAAGGAAATTGTTGTTTCTGATTGGTTGATTTCTAAAAAATAAATCTTCTACTCTGAAACCACTTTGCCAAATGAACTGAAACTTGGTAGGAATCATCTTTGGACGGTCCTCCATAGATATTGCCTATCTTGTCCCGATGCGTTAACAAACATATCTGCCAAAGGAAATTATTGTTTCTGATTGGTAGATTTCTAAATAATCTTCCCCTCTGAAACCGCTTGGCTAAATTAACCGAAAATTGAAATTGGTAGGAAGCATCTATGGAAAGTCCTCTATAGATAGTGCTCATTTAGTTTTGATCAGTTAACAAGCATGGCCACCATATGTAATTATTGTTTCTGATAGGTCGACTTCAAAATAATAATTTCCTCTGAAACTGAGTAACCAAATGAAGCGAAATTTGGTAGGAAGCACCAATGAAGGTTCCGTATAAAGTTCCTCAAAGTAGAATGAAAGATGAGTGATACAGTCTCAGTCCACTGACCTTCTAGTTTTTATTGGATTTTGACACTGTACCAACAGTTTGATATTTTCATTTTATTTGAAGAATGTATTCATCATGCAGTACTCGAATTCTAATGGTGCGGACCCAATAGACATGGGAAACATCATCGGTACAATATTGGACTTCCGTTTTACAAGTCAAAATGCTTTATGTGAAATATGATTATATTTCATTTTTGGTTCTTAAGAATATATATAACTACTAATTTTAATTTTCTCCATTGAAGCGTAAACGTATATCAAACCATGGACTCGACAGGAGCTTGAATCCAATAGACCCATGTGCCGTCATTTGTGAAAACAAACCCAGATAAAAGCCGCATGTCACAATAACGATTTTTGTCATTCACAATGGTTCTTTCTCAAATTATTATATACGATGCAACGTCTACACTATAGACCCAACGGTCAGACATGATAAAACACTGGAAATTGTTTCTATCATTCTGAATCTACAAATCACATGTACAGAGATACCGCATCTGAGTTCACCTCGGATTTCAGTGAAGTTAATGTGTGTCGATCTTTGGTGTTATGTGTAGTGCTTAGAGGATCATTGTTTGTCTGTTTGTCCTTTGCACTGTTTGTCTCTCCTCGGTTTACGGCTTCTGATTACCGCTTTGGCATCTTCAAATTCTTCTTGTTAAAATGTAGTCCTCTTCTCGTCAACTTGTTCCTGTATTCGCATGAAACAGACTGCATGCAGGGGCTTTAAAATTAAGGCAAGCTACCCCTATGTTCCGATGATGTCCTGTCATTAAATAATTCCACGTTTTGGTGACTAAGTTGATCGCATTTTTTTCTGTTGAAAATGTAATAAGTGATACAACAGCTAGATCTGCTTCATACCTTGACCTAAATCTAGATCTGCTTCATACCTTGACCTAAATCTAGATCTGCTTCATACCTTGTCCTACATCTAGATTGTGACATTAAGAGCAATAAAATTGTCTTTTAATTATTAATAAATAAATGTTCGAATAACTAATATAGCTATCATAAATGCATTAAAATCGTCTCCTTAGAAGTATGCATTATATATTACTAATTTGTATCCTGTATTCAAATAAATAAAGTTGAAGGTAAAATTATGCAAATCACAAATAATAAAACCCAGTATTTTGGCAACAAATATTTGAAGCTTGAAAGTCAAAATGTAATTCAAAATAATATTTAAAAAATCAGACATGATTTGACATATTTATAGCATTGAATGGATCATTTAACACGTAAACATAGATGAATACAACAAATGGTTTAAATTTACATTACGAATGATACATATAACTGTCTGAGTGAGAGTGATAAGATTAATGATCCCTTTGAGTGCACAGAAACTTGGGACAATTTCTAGTCATACCACATTTACATTAATCCATAGTCTTCCTTCGTGGGTACGGGGGGCCCGGGTGGCTCAACGAGTTAGGTCGTTTGATCTAACAGCTCATACAAGCCTATCACCAATACGGCGTGGGTTCGCGCCCATCTTTGTAAATATTACAAAAAGGGTGCACTCGACTCGCAGCCGCGAGTGATAAAGTTTTGCAGTTGCTTCCACAGGGTCGGTGGTTCTCTCCTGGTACTCCGGCTTCCTCCACCACTAAAACTGGTAGCCGTGATATAGCTGAAATACTGCTGAAAGTGGCGTTAAACACCAAAAATCAAATCATTAAATCAAATCCTTCGCGGATTCGTGTTGCTCTATCTTTATCTTTCTGTGTAATGTTTCATAGATCATTATTTGTCCTTTTCTCATTATTTATTTTTACCATTGTATTGTCTGTCCTACTTTTATTTACGGTTTCTGATTACCCCTTTGGTATATTCAAACATTTCTTACACCAATCCATGGTCAATGAATGAATGAATGAATGAATGAATGAATGAATGAATGAATGAATGAATGAATCAATCAATCAATCAATCAATCAATCAATCAATCAATCAATCAATCAATCAATCTATACAAAGGGATGACGATAGTAGATTTATCTATGAAACACCAGCAAATCTAAGCGAATGGTAATGGATACCGTTTACCGTTACTAACAATAGACAATTATTCCTCTAAATTATGGAAATCGCTTCAAGATTAGAGTGATTTGGTGAGTGATTATTGTTTAACGCCAAATCAGCAGGTTTTTTTTTAGCAATATCATGGTGAGAACAAGTTACATTGGATGAGATGATGATGAGGTCTGATTTCTACTAGACCAACTTACTGTAGTAGCCCTGCTACCTGGGACTGGGAATACCTCGACAAATACGTTGGCCTCCAGCCAGCGCTCTAACCTTCTGAGCCAAAGAAATACTTCCCTGGCTCAGCCGATTAAGGCTGGATTTATATCTTCCCCGCTTCCGGTCCCACAACATTACTTAGTTGAATTTTAATACTGATATCTCAATGACGCAGCAGTCTGGGTGTAGACATGTGGCTCCACCTGATATCCTGATTCCAAGGCCACCAGTCTTTGCTCTTTCTATTTACTGTCGTTAGCGAAGAAGCAAATATATCACTTTTATAGTCTTTTGTTTGACTCAACCGGGGCTCGATTATAAGATCTATCGCACTCGAGGCGAGTTCGTTAACTATTATATCACAGATGTCTTGTAAACAACCGCCACGATATGCCTGAAATGTTGTTGAAAGTGGCGTTAAGCACCATAACCCTTATAGTCAAACTTAATTGTTTGTTCTTACATGTATGTTGTTTGTATCTAAACCACTTTGAAATTAAACATAACACTTTTATAAACATTTCTTGGCTAAAGGCCAACGATTATATGTATTATGAAAGTAATGAATCAAAGTACTTTCTATAAAAATTTCTTTGACTAAAACGACTGGGTGAAAACACTAAAGAAGACACAAATAGCTACAAAGATTGATTTTAATGTTATATAATCAGTGTTTACCTTTCCGATGAAATTTAATTTATGTGATTACAAATACACGAAGTATATTTACGACCTCATGCAGAGTTTTCTGCGCTGTTTGAGATAATAGTAATAATTTATGAACAGGAATGTTAAAGTACAGTCACTAACACATAAAGCTGTATCGTAAATACAACGTACACTATGTTCATAAACGATATACGTACGTGTACATTGTCGGCAGATATAACATGTGTCTGTACGCGGGTTATGGCTTATGGTGGATAACGCCACTTTCAACAATATTTTAGCTATATTGTGGCAGTCAGTTTTATTAGCGGAGGAAACCCGAATACCCGGAGAAAACCACATATCTAGCGTATGTCACTGACACATTTATCACATAATGATGTATCGAGCACACCTCGCAAAGAAAGGAGTTCGAACTCACAACTTTAGTGGTGATAGGCATTTATTGGGCAGGTACACAAAATCATGTAATTGTAAATACAACACCTATATGATCACGACCTCGACGGTTCCTCTTATGTGTACGAGCTTTAGAAACTGGGAGAAAAGCGAACCGCTCGCAAGCTTTCATTTCCTGTTTCAAGGTGAGTACAAAATACATTTTATATTTCTCGTCTATGTACGCATATTTTATTTTTACTACAATGTCATGTATGCAGATATATTGTTAAATTTACACACTGCCCACTTTGTGTGGTATAATTTCTCCTTGAGTGTCTACCACGCAGTCAGTGTTTAACCTAATCCTACAACACTTCGCTTTACTCAAGACACATGAGACTTTATACGTCCATTAGAGGTATAAAGCAAAGGTCTATACGTACAGTCAAACCAGTTTAATATGACCTTCCATGGGAACATTAAAATATGGTCACATAAGACAGGTGGTCACTTAATTCAGGTTTAATTAATATGAAATGCACTGTGAAGGGCAATTCAAATCAAGGACACACTCATAATGCAAGTTATTGCTTAATAGAGGTCGTCACTAAAACAGGTTTGACTGTAGCTTAATAGAGGTGGTCACTAAAGCAGGTTTGACTGTAACTTCATAGAGTTGTCACAAAAACAGGTTTGACTGTAACTTAATAGAGTCGTCACTAAAACAGGTTTGACTGTAACTTAATAGAGGTCGTCACTAAAACAGGTTTGACTGTAACTTAATAGAGGTCGTCACTAAAACAGGTTTGACTCTAACTTAATAAAGGTCGTCACTAAAACATGTTTGACTGTATATATTTACAAACTAGGAAGAAAATGGACTGATCGAAGTACAAACAGTCTATGTTGTCTGTTCATATTTTAGGGAATCTGATTCTAAATTCGGCTATTTCCAAGTCTGATAAAATGCAAGTACAACTAATGCACATACTTATCCCCGGTTTGAAAATTATAACAACTTTTGATTGGTTAAAACCCCGGCTATGAAAAATCCATATTACCGGGTGTTTCTAGGCCATATTACCGGGTGTAAAAGAAAAATACAAAGGGAGAAATAACGACCAACAAAACGTACATATAAAACTAAAGATCGAGTAACACGAACCCAACTCCCCGGAGGCAGTTCCTGCTCCACTAGTGACACCCGTCGTGTTAATCTAAATAGGATGGCCAAAAACGTTGCTGATGATAGTTTTGATAATTACATTACCTATGAACTGTAAATTGCAAGCATAAAACCATGTGACTGCTGACAAGCTGACTACTGCGTGGATGATACCATCAGTGATTAATATATACGCTGACTTCAGCCATTTTACATTTAAAAGTTTGGTGTGCTGATTTTTGCTTTATACCCTAGTAAAAGCTGAAATTCCGAGAGAAACTACACAAAAACCGTGGGATATTTTGATCAAGTTTGTTTAGTATAGCTATAATCTCGAATCAAATGGGTACCTGTTTGACCGCGACCAATCGTTACCAATGACGAATGAAAGAGAGGAAAGTTGAGAACAATATTGATTTTATTATTTTATTTTACCATGGTGTCAATCAGACATGTTCTCTTGGCATCTAGTTTAAAATCGTATTTTGACCGATGGAATAGCTATGTCACAAATGACCACGGATATGTTCCACATGTCGTAAATACTTCTCTGTCCTTTCATCATTCAAGACTTATTACCGGGTTTGTAACTAGATTAACACGGCGGGTGTCACTAATTGAGCAGGAACTTCTTACCCTTCCGGACCACCTTAGTCCATCCCCGGTTTTTAGTTGGGTTCGTGTTACTCGATCTTTACGTTTATATGTATGTTTTGTAGATCGTGTTTTGTCCTTTTGTAATTGTTTCTTTTGGCCATTGTGTTGTCTGTTTTTCTTCGATACACAGATTCTGGTTGCCCCTTTGGTATCTTCAAACTCTTCTTGTATTATATAGATATAACACGTCCCAGATGGAATCATACGATGTAAAACGAGTGGCTGTGATCGGGGCCGGTCTTTCCGGGATATGTACTCTCCGCCGTCTATCGGAGGAAAAGACATTCCAATTAACGTGTTTTGAGAAGAACTTCAAAATTGGTGGTACTTGGATCTATACGGACCAAACTAGTGAACATGGCTGTGAACCACCAATTACGACAGGGATGTATGCAAACCTAAGGTATTCGTAGCTATCGTTAGTGTATTTATCTTTTTTACCATTATATTCTCTGTCCATCAAGTAACGACCTCTAATTATCGATGTTGTATCTTCAATATTTTCCGAGTTGCTGTGAATTCCCATTTTATATCAATAAACGTTACAGAATACCGAAGGGGAAATCAACATGACCAATTCATAGATACTGACAACACTACGATCAAAAGCAAAAACAAAAAGACAACATGTGTTGGACACCACTATACGCAAAGAGGGCACAAATAACGTAAATAAGACATGAAACCTCCTACATACAACTAGAGGTAAAGACGAACCGAACATCGGTTTTATGTGCAAATCGTAACGGACATCACAACACGGAACTTAGAACTCAAACTATGCATGTAAAATTTGTAATAAAAGTGTGTATTTTGAAATAACTTTCAACCCTATCGGTGATGTAATTGTTGGTGTGCTCGCTTTTGGTGCAGTAGATTGTGAGTTCGGGTAAAACGAAAAACTATGAAAGTGGTATTTGTTGCTTCTCCAACAAGCACGCAACATTAAGTAGATAGAGCAACGACTGGTTGGCTCGGAATCAGGATAATGTGTCCGAGCTAGTACAAAGTGGACATCGTCATCATCTCATGAAACTTAACTTGTTCTCTCCAAGACATAGCTGAAAAGAATGCTTACATGACGTCAAACCACAACCACTATGAATATGTATGTATCTATATGTATATACTTATCTTTTTCATCGTTTGTTTTTTTATGAATGGCCGTTGGTCATCCAGTTATCAAATGGGGGGGGGGAATTGAGATCTAATTAACCGGATTAATCCAGTCACATGTGTATGCCTGTCTCTAGCCAGGACCTAGATTTCTAACGTCATATGTCGTGATCATGATATTGTTGGTGGGTTCATTGAGTGCAGTTATGATTACCGCTGACTGTTCGTTTTGTTGACATTGGTAGAATTGGAGAACATCACTGTTTAAACTTTCCTTTCATGGTGCATTAATGTTTGTAATAAAAGCGTAGATATCAAATTGCATGCGCATGACATGTTTCTGGAATGATCTTCATAATGGTGAAACATTTGGAAAGCATAATAATTGTAAAGTCTTTATGAGCAAGAACGCCTGAGGGCCATATCAGAATAAATTAATTTTAGAGTCACATGTCATTTTATACGTGTTTTGATTGGTTTAAAAAGTTGGGGTTATTTGTCAATAAACGATATCTAAAAATAGACGTCGTTCTCAAGGCGCAATTTAGGAGCAAGAAACAAAAAGGGCCTAATCAGAATAATAAAGATCAGGTAAGATAAGCTTTGTCTGCTGGTGTTGAAAACCATAGTTTTGAAAGATATTTAAAAAAAAATAAAAAAAAACAACAAAACAAAAACACTTGCAATATTGAAAAACTGATCACCGCTTGGTGTTAAATCAATCAATAAATCAAACAAACACGGGTGTTATGCCAATAGTATACAATAGCATGTAAACGGTAAAAAAAACATGTTCATTTGCATTTTGTAAGCATGTGTATGTTTTTTCTCTCTAAATGCATTCACTAGAACTTATTATTTTTAATATAGGACTAATATACCAAAACAATTAATGGAAATAGATGGCTTTCCCCTGCCTGATGACATCCCATCGTTTCCTGGCCAACCAGAAATGTTGCAGTATTTGAATCGATTTGCAGATTATTTTAATATTCGCAAGTACATAAAGGTACGTACATTGTAAATACCTGTTCAGCTGTATTGATTGATTTTAATTATTGGCCCGCATGATGTACGAAATGACCAAAAACAAAAACAATGGAAACGGACGCAAAAAAACTTATCGAACCGGTTTAACACCATTGCCTATTTTTGTCTGTCCCACGCCAGCTTCTGGATTTCAAACATCTCATATGTCGTGGCTTTTTTTATTCAGTTGTGTGAGGGCGGTTGTTATTGATGCAAGTGGTGACTATTGATGTATAAAAAAGGTTTGAAGATACCAAAGGCGTAATCAGAAGTCGTAAGTTGAAGAAGGATAGACATTGTAATGGCATAATGAAAACGAACTAAACGGACACTGTGTGATCTATAAAACACTACACAGAAAGCAAAATAATTGGGCGAGGCGAGGCGAACCCCATCAAAATGAGGGTGAACTAAGGTGCTCCGTAAAATGTTTAGTTACGGTGCAATACAAATGCAAGAAGAGTTTGAAGATACCAAAGGGGTAATCAGAATCCGTATATCGAAGATGAATATACAACACAATGACCAAAGGAAAACGTACAAAAGGACAATCTACAAAGCATGAATACAAATAAAAATAACTAAAAGAATATTAGAACAGTATAAACATGCATGTGCTACAATAGAGTCAGTCAAAAGTTATGCTTTTCCATAGATCATTTACTTATACAATAATAGAGAAACATGAATTGATTGGGTTTGGTTATTTGTGTTTAACACCACTTTCAGCAATATTTCAGCTATATCATGGAGACCAGTTTTAGTGATGGAAGAAGCAGGAGTACCAAGAGAGAATCACCGACCATGGGCAAGCTACTGGTAAACTTTATCACTTGCTGCTGCGAGTCGAGTGCACCCTTTTGTAATTTACAAAGTAATGGTGATTGGCTTGTATGAGTTGTTATGTAATCAAACTACCTAACTTATTGAGCCACCCGGGTCCTTGTCCTGAGATGATTATTTTAAAGTTTTTACAATTAATTTTATTGTTAAAGTGCCTGTACAAATATTGGAAAGTGACCGGTCATGTATGTGTGTGTTAACAGAAATCTATTTTGTGTCGTTTTAAGATTTTCTATTTGATTGTGGAACTGTTTGTTGTATTCATTTTTATTTGAATACTTACTTAATTAAAATAAATTAATATGTTAAGCTCGTATTCGTATGTTTATTTAAGTATTTTATTGCAGTTTGTTGTTTATTGTTCAATGTGCCCTAGAAAGATATAATAAACGGCATTTAAGATAAAAAAAACAAAACAAACAAAACTATTCATAATGCATAAGTATGTCACATCTCTCTATATCTGAAATAATTGTGTTTCATTTTGATTTTATTTTTTTTGCATTTTAAAAGTTCAACACAAAAGTGGAGAAAATTAAGCCAGTCAATCCTGGAAAACGAGACACCAAATGGAGTGTGACCCACGGTGACGTAAGAAAGAAAAATGACGCTTATACTGACGAATTTGACGCTGTCATTGTATGTAGTGGGTAGGTATTCATGCGAAGCCTATGTTCGAATCGTTTCATTAGCAAATCAATGCTGATTTGAAAACATCGCTACTCAAAGTCCATGTTCGTGATTACAAGCTGGATGATCGTTACTAAATATTCATGTCATGATTTGCAAATCTCCTTACCCTTCGCGAGGGCATGTGTTTAATCCCCCCCCCC
>MJUT01008774.1:752607-762626 GCA_002080005.1 Gigantidas platifrons | reverse complement strand
ATAATCGATACGTATAACACATAATCGATACGTATAACTCATAATCGATACGTATAACACATAATCGATACGTATAACACATAATCGATACGTATAACACATAATCGATACGTATAGCATATAATCGATACGTATAACACATAATCGATACGTATAACACATAATCGATACCTATAACATATAATCGATACGTATAACACATAATCGATACGTATAACACATAATCGATACCTATAACACATAATCGATACTTATAACACATAATCGCTCACTTTCCTGATTTAGTGCACGCAGTACAATACGAATTGCAGAAGGGGTCGGCTTGGTCGTGATCGTATGGTAGTTGGATTTACAACAACCCATGCAACCAGTGCCTATCACTATCAATGTTATGAGTTCGAATCTCGCTCAGGCGAGATGTACTCGATACAACATTATGTGATAAAGTTTGTCAGTGACTTCTGGCAGGTCGGTGATTTTCTCCAGGTCCTCCAGTTTTCTCCATCAATAAAACTGACCGCCATACTATACAGTCAAACCTGCTTTAGTGACGACCTCTATTAAGCAATAACTTGTATTGTGTGACCTTAATTCTTATTTCCCTTCACAGTGCATTTCATATAAATTAAACCTGTATTCACTGACCACCTGTCTTATGCGACCGCATTTCACTGTTCCCTTGGAAGGTCACATAAGACAGGTTTGACTGTAACTGACATTATTGTTGAAAGTGACGTTAAATACTACCAGCCCAAACAAAAGTGCAGACAATAAAAGTGCAGTAATGTGTTTAGCGATTATTATAAATATTTCTCAGATAATGCACTTCCATACAGAAAGGTCAAACAATCTGTGTTGATGACTAGCAGTATGTACTAATCCACATATTTCTTTCCCTAATAGAAATCAACACCAATGTACGTGACAGTTTTCACTCTGAACATTTAATACACATTTCTTTACTAATAAATGTGAATATTATTTAAAAATAGTTATGCACAAATGAGATTTTGTTCTCAACTCTATAATAAACCTAAGTTAATTTTGTAAACCGTTTTTAACGTGTCGTTCTGAAAGGTACTTTAGAAACAAATTAGAAACATATGTCTATAATTGCTTTGTTATGTTATATAATGTTAAGTACTTAGAATACACTAAAAAACATACACGGTAAAATATTGAACAAAAATGCAAGCTTTTATTTTTTTATTGGTATTTTGTTTATTTTGTTTATTTTTTTTTCTTTTGTTTTTGATAATTTTAAATCAAAATAACTGTTTGATTGTTCCTTAATTTATCGATTTGAGCCTATATTCGTGACAAACAAAAATTAGTAATAAACCACTGTCCTCTAAAACGGGATATATAACATGTCGAGATTGATAACATTTTTAACTGAAAGTTGTCTTTTATTTTAGGAAAAACATAAATACGTGTATCTTTGGAAAAAACGTCACAGAGATCGGTTAATGATTTTCTGTGTCGTATGAAATACACAGCACAGCTTCCATGAAGTGTTAGAAGTAAATTTTTAGCCAATCAAAATTCTACTTGGCACAAGAACATCAGATAAATGGGATTAGCTTACGGTGAAAGTTTATATTGCTATACATAGAAAAACGATGGTGATTATAACGGTAATGGTAACGCGAATAATTCACGTCATCTACCGTTTATGTAGTGTCCTTACAAGGGCTTGAATGTAAACATTTACATGGACAAACCCACAATTCACAACGATCTATAGCCTTCCACATAGAGACCGGGTAAAGCGGAATATAACGAGTGAATTATAAGGTTATGTTTAGGGTCGGTGGTCTTGCAATGAGCCACTGACTATCACTCATAACACCATACTTCTCATTGGTAGCCGCTCATTTACGTCCGTCTCCACGGACATGTTGCGACAAAAAAACGCACAAACAACAATATCAATCATGGTGGACACTAGTAAATAAGAACAAATAATAAAAATAAAGCATGAACTCCCCACAAAACAATGGTGAGTACATTTACGAACCCAACTTCATTTTACGTGGAAACGGTAGTGGACGCCACAATGCGGAACTAAAAATGTGACGACATGCAGTCGTAATATACCATTTGACGATTCCCGACTTGATTCTAAAATTATACACTTTTAACATTTTATTATTTAAGTTATTTCCCTTACAGATGACAAAATGGTTCCCGGTTAATGCAAGAGCAACAGAAAGGATTACGAATTTGAGTATAATTTTCTGAAAATTAATAGATAATTAAACCTTGTAAAATAATAGAAGTTAACTTTATAGCAAATAAAAAATTCACAAGTCGTTACAACATTTAAATTGTATACAGAGTATTAGAATAATATCTGTCGTTTTGGCTGAATATTGCATGAAATTGACACTTTAGTCCGCCTTTAAGGGAAACAACTACTACAAACATGTGGAAAAGGCGTATAATTTCAGAATCAAGTCTTGGAATTGGCAAATGGGATATTGGACGACGCGAACAACACGAGCCCTACTAAAAACAAGGAATGTTCTCATTTGCGTTGGAAGGGTAAGCAGTTTCTGCTGCACTAGTTATAACCTTCGTGTTACTATTGTTATAAACCCTATAATAAGTCATGAATGGGGAAAGTACGGTATTGTGATTATGACAAACGGATTATATCCTTGGATTTGGATTTATTCTGTTTAACGCCACTTTCAGCAAAATTTCAGCTATATCATGGCGACCAGTTTGAGTGGTGGAAGAAGCCGAAGTACCCGAAGAGAACCACCGACAATGGGCAAGCAACTTGTAAACTATATCATTAGCGACTGCGAGTAGAGTGCACCCGTTTTTGTAATTTACAAAGCAGGTCGCGAACCCACGCCGCATTGGTGATAGGCTTGTATGAGTTTTTATGTAATCCAACTACCTAACTCATTGAGCCACCCGTACCCTTATATCCTTGGTCAGTTATGCCAAGGATATTCTGTAACATCTAATAAAGTCATGGTGGAGACCGTAAAACTTTGGAAGTGATGACCTTGTTTGTGAAATACCCATGAAATAGGCTGATGGGAAACAAGGTCCTTACGTGGGGCAAATGTAAGTATCGCAGCGTTGAGTCGCTTAATGGAATCCCACCCTCCCCCCGTTCGACTTTCTTGTAGTATTAAGTTAGGTTATTAACCTATATTAACAAGTGATGTCATCAAAATCGTCTAGAAAATAAGCACTAATTTATGGACAATGGTTAAATGTATCAATATATATGTCAGTCAATTGCTCTGAACAATGTAAGTATATAATGTTAAATCAACGTATGAAGCGATCAACATCTTTCGTTAATGAAGCGTTCAATATTTATAGCTCAAGCGATCAATCTATTTACTAAATTTTAGCCATATGTGTATATATTAACGTTGAACAAAGACTTATATCAGACAAACATACCAGGGTTAATGACACGAACATTAGTAAAATACATTATGTTCGATTAAGTACAGAAACGTTACGACACATATTATGTGTTGCATGTGTTGCTACCTAGCAATGTTATTTTCCTAATGAATTGGCGATAAAGATTGTAAAGAACGATAACTCACCAATGCCTAGAGAACAATAGCTGATCATGACTATGCATGTGTTCCACTTGTTGTAAACACTTCCCGGTCCTTTCCTCACTCACCGGGTTTGTAATTAGATTAACACGACGGGTAATACTAGTAGAGCAGAAACCGCCTACCCTTCCGAGTTCACCCCCGGTTTTAGTGGGGTTCGTGTTACTCGATCTTTAGTTTTATGTGTATGTTTTGTAGATCGTTATTTGTCCTTTTGTACATTTTCTTTTGGCCATTGTGTTGTCTGTTTTTCTTCGATTTACTGATTGTGATTACCTCCCTTTGTTATCTTCAAACTTTTCTTACAGATGATATACAGTCGCAGTGTGATAAATTACATAATATGCCATACAACCTTTTAATTTCGATGAAATGCCTCATACCAAATTATCTAGGGGACTTCGTGTGGTTACTACATACCTGTGCTATCAGTGCCCGTTACAAGGTGTGCACTATACAACACTATGTGATGAAGTTTTTCAATTACTGCGACAAGTGCATGAATTTCACAGAGTCTTCTCTCCTATAAAACTGTCCGGAAAGATTTAACTGAAATATTTAAAGTTAACAACCTGTTCCACAAATGAATAAACAGAGAATACGAGTTCACAATGTTAACTCTGTGTTAGCTGTTTCCAAATCATTATTGACCACATAATATTATGGGTTTGGACACGGGTATGATACATCCAAAGATTATAAAATCGGTATTGAGGTGATAGAGCAAATATTGAATGTTATGGGACGATAGTATGAGTCCGAATTGAGCAACATGTATATTTGTATTCTATTGTATCGCAAGGTTAGCACTTTAATAATTCAGCTTAACATCTATCTCTTCTCACTAATGAGACAGCACAGCTCCTATTTATAGTCGTGTGCTATATCATTGTCTCAACCCGTGGGTGAGATAAGAATTCGCGCTACTTTTCCCGCAAAATTGTTTTCCATGAACTGCTGGAGTAAAAAGTCGATTTATCGATATACACCCGTGTCTTGGCAGTATTTTAAATGTATTTCATAATAAAAATACAATGTATTTAATAAACATACTATAAATGCTACTACAACAGCGATAAATACGTGTATTTGAATTTGGTCAAAGTTATGTAGCTTCTGTCTTTACGTTAGTTACTAACAAAGGAGAGCATTTTATTATTATTAAACAATGTAAAGAAAATGTGGAATTATTTTGTTAAATTAGTGAAAAAAAGAATCAAACACAGGTAAGAGAGCAAGACGGAAAAATCTCAGACACCCGCAGGAAAGATTTCTATTGGTCTCCAACTCGGCGGAGACTTGTTGGAGACCAGAAATCTTTCCCTTGGGTGTTTGAGATTTTGCCGTCTTGCCGTCTTGCCCTCTTACCGATGTTATATCTCAGTACAAAGCAGGATATATCATCATCAAATAAACGTTCGGGAAAACCAGTGGCAAATAACTTGTTCAACACCAATTCACTCTTGTCGTTAAACAGAAATTTTTCACTCACCTGATCATACTTACAAGTTCACAAGTTTACTGTAAACATTAGTAACATCGTGTAACAAATATTGTTGTATAAACATGGATTATATAATGACTCATAATGCTATAGTATCTAGTTTTCCTACTGAAAGTGAAAACATTAGTTCCCAATGGTGAAATTGTTCACTGTTCGTTTACACAACAAACCGACCGATATTAAGCTCTGTGGACAATTACACTTAAGACGATCGCTAAGATTTTGAACATTAACGACCTCGCTTTTACATTGAAATTACCTTGTTTTGCGAATTACATCAAAATCTTCATGTTTTGTTTCCAGTTCATTAACTTGTCATTCTTTTTTTCGAATTTGATGACTAATATTAAGCTGTTAGTTGTGTATGTGCATCACGTGTAATCTTGGACTAACAATGCATTTTATGTGGTATCGTGATTACATGTAATGTATTGCCTTGAAGTGTCATAGAGCACGAGTGCCTATTTTAGCAGGTTTTTTTTCTAGTTCAATGCCGCTATCTATTTCCACTAAATGCATTTACGCTGAATGAACGGGAAAATCGATCAAGCCGATTTTGGCGATCCTTTTGAGGCTCTTTGGATTTAAAACATTAAACTATTTGGCTTTCTAATCTTTCGATTTTGAGTGCATCTGACAAAGGTCAAGAAATGTGTCATGCGCACTAGATTAGATATCCATATTTTCACTTGCTTTATGTCTGTGTCCTTTTAATTATATGGGGTTTGTACAAAAGAAGAGTTTGAAGATACCAAAGGGGCAATCAGAAACTGTATATCGAAGAAGAACAGACAACACAATGGCCAAAAGAAAAAGTACAAAAGGACAAGAAGAGTTTGAAGATACCAAAGGGGTAATCAGAATCCGTATATCGAAGAAGAACAGACAACACAATGAACAAATGAAAAAGTACAAAAGACAAACAACGATCGACAAAACATACATATAAAACTAAAGATCGAGTAACACGAACCCAACTAAAAACCGGGGGTGAACTCGGGTGCTCCGGAAGGGTAAGCAGTTCCTGCTCCACTAGAAGCATCCGTCGTGTTAAAGACATGTTTACTGCTCGTTGATTTGTTTCTATATCTTTCAATTACGTATTTTTCTTCATTATGCAAATAAGGATTACCCTTTTTGGGGTGAAAGTATTTATCTATCAGACATGTATAACACCTGTTAACATAATTTAAATGAAATATGAATTTATTATGAGGATTACATCGATTTTGTAATTTGTTGGTTCAAGATCAAGATTTGTTTTCTTTTACTTGCACATTTTTTGAAGAGACGGGTTTCTAGGCACATAATTCTAGGCCAGCTTACATTAAATAGACGATCAATTGAACAAACTGTGCGGTCTACGTGAAATATTATTAAGGGAATTGTTTATAGATGGAGAAGTCTATGTATACCTCGAATTTTTTCTCAGGTTTATTTTTCATAATTTTACATGTTTATACTTGGACTTCAATTGATGCCACATTGAGAATTCATTCGTCGGTGCCAATTTTACGAGAAGGTAAGTAATTGTTAGTCTTTCGCTAATAAAGAT
Source organism: Gigantidas platifrons (assembly GCA_002080005.1). Taxonomy (NCBI): domain Eukaryota; kingdom Metazoa; phylum Mollusca; class Bivalvia; order Mytilida; family Modiolidae; genus Gigantidas; species Gigantidas platifrons. Next base: position 755,968 of record MJUT01008774.1, on the reverse strand, counting down.
AAATTTGCGACACCAAAACGTAACACATCCGCTATCCGTTCTCTCTTTAACTTCTGCTTCACGACAAACGAACAATAAATATAACATACATACAATTCCAAATAAGGACTCGATATTGTATACAACAACACTGCTCAGTCAGTTATATGATGATCGGAATTTTACTCACACATGCAAATTACTTGCAGCTGTATAAGTTTGATAATTGAGGAGCTGTGGGTTTAACCCTGTCACGTTGTTCTGAAATTGCTGTATCAAGTATGGAGGGACCCGGATGGCTCAATGAGTTAGGTCGTTGGATCTAACAACTCATACAAGGCTATCACCAATACGGCGTGGGTTCGCGCCCAATTTGTAAATTACAAAAAAGGGTGCACTCGACTTGCAGTCGCAAGTGATAAAGTCTACCAGTTGCTTGCCCATGGTCGGTGGTTCTCTCCGGAGTAGGCTTATTCCACCACTGAAACTGGTCGTCATGATATAGCTGAAATATTGCTGAAAGTGGCGTTAAACACCAAAATTCAAATCTAAGTAAGGAGAATGAGCGGTTATTTACATGTCTTTAGTAATAAAAACGTAGATACGTTATTTATTTCCTCTCAAAGTCAAAAGATTGGAAAGCCAAAAATATAAAAGTCGTTTGCAATAAGTACACCAATAAGTACGGGTTTTTGGTTTGGTTTATGGTGTTTTACTCCACTTTCGACAATATTTCAGTTATATTGTGGCGGTCAGTTTTATTAGTGGAGGAAATCGGAGTACCCGGAGAAAACCACCAACATGCCGCATGTCACTAACAAACTTTATCACGTAATGATGTATCGAGTAAACCCCTTCATGAGAGAGATTCGATCCCACAACTTGAGTGTTGATAGGCACTGATTACATAAGTAATTGTACATCCAACTATGATACGGTCACGACCACGACGGCTCCTGCCAAAGAGAATTAGCAGTGACGCCAAAATCGGTTAAGATTGCATATGTCTTGCTTTTGTAAGATTTTGGGGGTGCATTTGATACTTACGGCATTGTAGCGATGTAGTTATCTCTACCAAACATTATGGTCGCAACCACTTGCAGTATATCTCCAGACAGAGGCATCCTTCAGCCAATTGGTCCCTGTGTTTATGGGAACCCATGAAGGAGTTATCTACTCTCGGTTGTTCAGGTACACACAACACACTGCAGGCTTTACAGAAATCAGCATTTGACCTACAGCTCATAAGGCGGGTCCTGTCTCCATGTAGTTTATCACAGCTATACCGATAGTGATCAGCCTAGTATATTAATTTGACATAAATCAAACCTACTCTAAAGGTGTATGAGTCAGTTTATCAAACTAATGAAACGATAAAATACCACACTGCTAACGAATACAAGTAAATTGACCCGAATTGTTTTTATTTGCAAATGACGAGTGTAATCATGCTAATTTATATGGAGCTATTGGGTACTGGTGTCGGGTCACAGAGATCAACGGATAGGGATGTGGCAGATAGTGCATGCTCTCTCGATGCAGATTATTAGCTGTAAGAAAGTTAAATATCTATTCTGTAGAATTTGAAGGGGCATTGCAACCACAATTTGAGTGAGTTAGCCATTGTTGTTGAACACTAGGAGAGCACCTTTCATCATGGCGAGCCTTTTTATCAAGGCGAGATAATGTTAAATCTCGATGAGATATATCTTTTATATGGCAAACATGCACATCATTGCTTTAACCATGGGTTGGTCACAATTATAAAAACATGACAAAAATGTTATGGTCATCCAAAAATAAAAACATACAGTGTATAAGAAGAGTTTGAATATACCAATGGGGTAATCAGAGGTTGGAAATTGAGGATGGAGATATAACACAATGGCCAACAGAAAAAGGACAAAAGGGCCGATCTACAAAACACTACACAGAAGACTAAAGCAACACGAACCCCACTAAAAAGCAAGGGTGAACCCAGGTGCTCCGGAAGGGTAAGTAGTTCATGTTCCACTAGTAGCAGCTCTATTATCACAGTAATTTGTCTATGCTTTTTCTGTACTTTTCCAGAATTTGTGAAAATTAAAATAACTACTCCCACCACAGCGAAATCTCGTACTAAGCGAGACTCAGGGACGATACCAGTAGGGTCGAATCTGCTACCTCATGAACTAAGTATTAGTTTTGTACTTGGAGGAGAATATATTCATCTAGATTTAAAAAAGAACAGAAAGTTAGATAATGCTCCGGTTCCAATTCAAACGACATTCTCTGATAACTCAGTACGAACACACAGACTCTCATCAATAAAGGTAAATAAATAGAATAAAAACTTAGATGTCACATTTAGTGCGCACAACACGTTTCTGGAAAATCCTTCATCGGGTACGCTTAAAATCGAAATTATGGAAAACCAAATAATTTAAAGTTTAGGGAGCAATAAAACCAAAGGAACTTAACGGGGTATCATACACTACAGGGAGATAACTCTTTAAAATCAGTTGAACGTTTTGATCATATGATGCTTGTATGCAGATTTCAAGCATCTCGGTGATGAAAACCACAGCGAGAAAAGCTGCTATGTGACTATTGAATTTATAGCTCTGAATCTGTTGGTTGGAATTTATTAAAATTTTGATATTTATTACAGTGGATATATTCAAACACACTGCCAAAAAAAATAAGAAAATTAAACGAGCAGATCAAATTTACACGAAGTGTATGGTACCACCTTAACAGAATATAAGTATGTTTTGCGTTGAAGAGAAACACCCGGCTACCTCAATTAAGAAGGGAAGTTGTGCATTTAGAACACTATGACAAAGGTGAACTTAGCCGATATTAGCTGTTCTGTTTAGACCCGTCGGGTTTCAAATATTTTGAAGTTGAGCGTACCTGATGAAGGTTATTCCACGTTAGATTTTGAGCGTCACCTGATGAAGGTTATTCCACGTTAGATTTTGAGCGTCACCTGATGAAGGTTATTCCGGAAACGCATCGTGCGCACTAAATTTGATATCTACGGTTTAATTATAAGTAGTCAATAGCAACCGGGCATGTATTTGGTACGTCACCTCATGCGCACTATGTGCACACGTATGTATGACGTATGTAAGAGAGGGTTGAAATATGCCAGGTTGTAATAATATATTGATATTTCTTGAGATATCCCAAGTAGTTCCAACTTAGTATGACGTAGGGATTATACTCATTCTCTATCCAGAGTTGTCGTTCCTGCTACGCTACACAACATCTCTGTCAACGCTCATTTTACAAGATTCTTGTAAAACTTAGAAACAGTAAAAAAAATGTACTTAAAATTGTTTTAATTACTGTAAATATCAATAAAGACGAAAATAAATCACTCATTTCAAATCAATTC
>MJUT01008774.1:731416-746114 GCA_002080005.1 Gigantidas platifrons | reverse complement strand
CACATCATTGGTAATACTCTCATTACATTAATGTACGATGGAGAGATTTCTGTAACACATCATTGGTAATACTCTCATTACATTAATGTACGATCTAGAGATTTCTGTAACACATCATTGGTAATACTCTCATTACATTAATGTACGATCTAGAGATTTCTGTAACACATCATTGGTAATACTCTCATTACATTAATGTACGATCTAGAGATTTCTGTAACACATCATTGGTAATACTCTCATTACATTAATGTACGATGGAGAGATTTCTGTAACACATCATTGGTAATACTCTCATTACATTAATGTACGATGGAGAGATTCCTGTAACACATCATTGATAATACTCTCATTACATTTGTAATTTGATGACATCTTATTAAGGTTGTATAATGGTTAGCATATTCGCCTCAATTTCGGTAGATCATGGGTTTGAGCTCCGATCGGGGCAAAACAAAGACTATGAGATTGGCATTTGTTGCTTCTCCACTAAGCACGCAATATTAAGGAGAAAGAGCAAAGACTGATTGGCTTGGAATCAGGATAATGTGTCCGAGTCGGGCGACATGTCTATCCACAGACGGTTGTTTCAGTGAGCTAGCACTTTTAAAACATATGACTACGCGTGTTGGTCTAGTACCATGCGGACCTTATCATAATCTCATTGAAACTTAACATAATCTCGACATGATATAGCTGAAACATTGCTGAGTTCCCGTTAAACAATAATCACTCATTGTATATCTCTGAATACAAATAACTAGAATATATGATTGGACAGTTTGACATTAGAACATACAAGAGTATAGAGGAATATATCTTGCGTACTTACTCCCAAAATTTTCTACATTTTTTTTGTTTAGCTTTCCAATCTTTGACAATGATATGCTTATGCAAACAAATGATATTAATGTACAAACCACCTATGTGTTTTCCTATTCGTTGGGATACAATAATGTTACAATATGTGTGTGAGTGGCCTGTACTATGTCGATCAATATAAAAAAAACACAAGAGCATAAACAATATATTTAGGAGTCAATAAATAGATAATTTAATATTGTATCATGCTTTCATCTCTTTTCTATTGTCAACAGCCGTGCAATATTTCATGATACCCAGAAAGAAGGTGGAGCTAGATGACGTCACATCATACAATATCTTCGATACCAAAATATACAAGATATCATCATAAAGTTAGATTGATGTCGCTAATTTTGATTGACGTCGCAAGATACAAGTTCCTTATTGAACAAAGTTACTCGTGCACCATCAGATATTGTGATAGACCAGACTCTTTCTGCGAAGTCGTCACATGGCCTACCAAAATATCTGATGATACACTCGCCTTCTTGTTCAATAAATGTAACTTATTGGTGGTATGTGTTGCCTCTAGGATAAGGAGTATGAGCAAGGACTGGTTAATCGTTACAGAATATCTGAGTCACACGAATGTGTTCCAATTGACGAAAGCACATACCGGCCCTTTCCTATTTCATGACGTATTACCGGTTTTTGTAACTAGAGCAACAAGACTGGTGTCACTAAGTCAGGAAGTCCTTACAAGTTCAGCTCTAGTTTTCAGTGTTGCTCGATCTTGATTTTTCTGTGTAATGTTTTGTAGATCGTTGTTTGTTCTTTTGTCCTTTTTCTTTGGACACTGTAGTGTGTCTTTCTATTTATGACTTCTCATTACCCCTTAGGCATCATTAAACTTTTCTTAAGGCTGTGGTTAGAATTTAGAAACATTACCCATAGAGGCCTTCCAATGTAAAAGTGAAGCATACCTAAGGGTTCGTTGTGTCACTAAAACAGCGTCATTGTTCCATTACTTCACAAAACAATGGACGGTTCTACAGGGTTTAGGGAACAGTGACAAGGCAATCACATTTCGTAGCTTCTTTGTTAATAAAGGGATATGTTGCTAAACGCCACTTTCAACAATATTTCCGTTATATCATGGTGGTCAGCTTTATTGGTGGAGGAAACCGGAGTCTCTGGAGAAAATCACCGACCTGCCGCAAGTTACTAGGAAACTTTATCACATAATGCTGTTTCGAGAATACCTCGCCATCAGTGGTATTCGAAATCACAACGTTAGTGGTGATTCTCTGTTTATTCAATGTAATATGCCAAATATAAATACTGTTGAATTCCATATATCTTTATTTTCAATTTTCTCCCTGGCCAGTTTGGGACATTCGAACATAATTCAGATCTTCACATTATTGAGCCAACAATCCAACCAATCGATCTCGGTGGAGAATGTGGAGTGCACCGGATAGTAAAGAGCATGCCAAATCAAGGATTCATGTTTGATCACCTCAATTTTCTGAACAGTAAGATTATTAGTGGTTAAGTTAAAGATATCACTTTGAAATTTTACGTAAGGTCGCCAACATGACCTGATTAACCGCTATATAATATCTGTGTCACTAACGGCCATTGTTATGTTCCGTTTGTTATAATGGCAATCCGATTCTTTTCAACATCAAGGACTTATCACCTTGTCTGTAGCGAGAATAACACGATGTGTGCCACTAGTGGATCAGGAACAGCTTACCATTCTATGTTCACCCCCGGTTTTATTGGGGTTGGTGATGCTCGAGTAGTATTTGTTCTTTTGTCATTTTCCTTCTTGGTCATGTCATTGTCTGCACTTCTTCGATTTAGGGGCCCAAGTGGCTCACTGAGTTAGGTCGTTGGATCTAACAGCTCATACAAGCCTATCACCAATACGGCGTGGGTTCGCGGCCAGCTTTGTAAATTACAAAAAAGTGGCACTCGACTCACAGCCGCAAGTGATAGAGTTTACCAGTTGCTTGCCTATTGTCAGTGGTTCTCTCCGGGTACTCCAGCTTCCTCCACCACTAAAACTGGTCGCAATGATATAGCTGAAATATTGCTGAAAATGGCATTAAACACCAAAAATTCAAATTCGAATGACGGCTTCCGATTACCCCTTTGGTATCTTCTTGCTTTTCTGATGGATTCTATGTTACGTAAAGAAGGATAATTCCAAAAATGACCACTTCTTATATATGTGTATTTAATCGAGTTCATACAGACGATTACAATAGTATGATTAAGTCAAGAACGACACTGAACTGCTGGATAGGCACCGTTACACACTCGTTTTATGGGATGGGTGCCACTAGTGGAGCAGGAACTGCTTACCCTTCCGGAGCAGCTGAATTCACCCCCGGTCTTTAGTGGGGTTCGTGTTACTTGATCTAAAGTTTTATATGTATATTTTGTAAATCGTTGTTTGTCCTTTTGTACTTTTTCTTTTGCCCATTATGTTGTCTGTTCTTCTTCGATATACGGATTATGATTGCCCTTTGATATCTTCAAACTCTTTTTATGTTCATTGTTGAAAACCTTACTCTTACTGCAAAATGTTGGACAGCAATAAAAGCACTTTGTTCTTTTAGTTTTCTTTGTCTAAGTGTTGGTTAATCTCTGATGTTCATTTACATTCATTTCCTTCCCTACAAATTAACAAGTACACAAGGAATAATTCAATTAACAATTTGAATGTGTTAAATTATTTTCAGCATTTTATAAGACATTCTAAAAAAATACGATTTGGCTCAGATTTATTTACCTATATTAGACATCAATCATAATACGTGACAGATTTATTGACTAAATATAAATTGTTTATTATTTTATTATCCGTGATTTATTATGCAATGGAACCATCTCATTTTCGATCATTCTAAACAACCCTAGATCGGATTCTCTTCGAAAGGGAAATTTACGGTATTCTGGACTTTTCCACACATGTAATTTCACAAATTTTGCGTGGACCTGATTGTCACTTCAAGGCATCTCTATGTTGATAAATATATAATTGCAAAATATTATAGACACAACGAAGCAGCTAGCCAATGCAAATAAGACTCCTTCGTCCCAACCACCAGAAAAACAGCGAAACCCTGATCAGACATCATCGCATTCAAGCAGCAGTGCATCAGCAGGTAAAATTATTGCATATTAACAAATACGTTTATGAACCAAATGCTAGTTCATGGATATATATATTGAAACTACTAAATGACAATCCAAGGTGGAATAAACCAGACAAACGTGACATCCAAGCAATGTTCATCTTCCAATCATTCTTGGTACTGAGTTTTACTACAAATATATGGATTACTATGGTCAAAATAACAATTGTAAAATGAGTTACTATTATATCAAATATCACTGTGCCATTTTCCCGTAGTGTAATCTCGTCGTAAACGTATTAAACAAATAATCTTGAGCATTATATTTTTAATTTTATTTTTATTCATACAAAATAAGTACATATGTTTAATCTTTGTGCAAAGACTTTGTCATATCCATATGTACAATATTAGTTACATTAGAGGAAGCCGACGACTGTAACCATCATTTAGATATTAGATATTATGCAAGATCATTGTAAGACATAATAGTGAAACAAAAGTCACCTTTGAAATACAATCTGTGCACAACTCACAGAATACTTTTCAACAAAGTATTAATATCTTCCGATACACTTTTTAAAAGATAAGATGAGACGATTCAATAAAAATCTTTGAATAAATTTTAATTTTGGTGTTTAACGCCACTTTCAGCAATATTTTAGCTATATCATGGCGACCAGTTTTAGTGGTGGAAGAAGCTGGAGTACCCGGAGAGAACCACCGACCATGGACAGACAACTGGTAAACTTTATCACCTGCGGCTGCGAGTCGATTGCACCCTTTTCAGTAATTTATAAAGCTGGGCACGAACCCACGATAGGCCTGTATGAGTTGTTAGATCCAACGGCCTAACTCATTGAGCCACCGGGCCCCTCGATTTATTAGAATACTGTGACATAGTAAAAAGTCTGAATTCAAAGGTAGTATAATTTATGAGTTGTGAAATATAAACTCCTTACGCGGGATGTGTTGGTATACTACTATCAAGGTGTGGAAACGTTATATTGTTGTATCGAGTACTCATCGTCATGACCGGTTTTCGAACTCACAACCCTATCAGTAGTGATATGTACTGATTGCACAAGTAGTTGTAAAACCAACTACCATAAGAGAACGATCAAGACGGTGCTGGTGGTTTGTATTCATTTTGCAATGTCATCTAATTTTAGTCAAAAGAAATATTAAGAAATATAAAAAATAAGATGTAAATAGTCAACAATTTAATCAAGCATAACAGGGGTCATTTTCTAACGTCTAAAACCTAGGAAAGACAACAATATATTAGGGTGGTTCGTGTTGTTCTGTCTTTAGATTTTTGTGTAGTGTTTTTGCATTAGTGTTTGTATCTTTGTCCTGTTTGACAATTGCAATGTATGTTATTCTATATATAGCTTCTGATTATCACTTTGATGCAAAAAGGGTACACTCGGCTCACTGTCGCCAGTGATAAAGTTTACCAGTTACTTGCCCAGGGTCGGTGGTTCTCTTCGGGTACTCCGGCTTCCTCCACCACTAGAACTGGTCGCCATGAAATAGCTGGCAATTTGCTGAAAGTGGCGTTAAACACAAAAAAATTCAAATTCAAATTCATATCCCTTTGGTGTACCTCATTAATTAGTCAAACTAAGCCACTATTTTAGTACGATCATCGTATCCATGGTTTATATCCGACGTGCACTGGAAGTAAAGTTATGTTGCCGATGCTCGTTCGTTTTCTGTGTAAGCACCATATTCTTCTACAAATATGATGCGTAAAATGTGTATTAGACTATTAGTTTCATTTTAATCAAGCTTTCGTTATTTCATTTACAGGAATTGAACCCAAACCTGGAGACACAGAGCTGCATGCTACTGATGTTAAAAAACAAATACCAAGTAAGCTATAGTATAGAGTTACCGAGTATTAAATAATAATCTTTACGCATATAAAACCATTTGGGGTGTAGCAATTAATACAAACATAAACTAACATTAAACAGACAATGTATATACACAAAAAATGCATAAACAAATACAACTACCACTGTTTGATAAAAACAATATTATGTTGTATATGCTCTGACCAACGTGAACCTCATATTCGCGCTTCTAATGATCGCTTTATAAAGTTACAAACACTGGGCAAAATTTCTTTATCAGGATTAAGAATAATTTTTAACTTTTCAAGGGAATCTAGCTGATTAAAGTGAGGATATTTTGTTTTCAGAAAATCAATAAAGGATGGTCTAATATTATCAGTAACTTTACAATCAAAGAAAAAGTGGAATTCTTCATCCAATGTTTTACAAAATTTACAATATCGTTGATTTCGTGGAATTAAAGACCGCTTATATTTCCGAGTGGATACGATTCGAATACAAAGCAAAAACAGCAGTAGTAATAGTGAAAGAATAAAAAAGAACAAAAGAAAAAAGGTGTAAGCAAAAGAGACACGAAAGAAAGGAAATATAAAATTAAAGTCGAAATATAGGAGTCGATATATCAGTATCCGTGGTATCTTTAATGCCAAGTTTACACTAATATACTCTATACCATGACTTGGTTGACCGTTATGGAATATATGTGTCACAAATTACCACGGATATGTTCCACTTGTCGTAAAAAAAACTTCCCTGTCATGTCCTCATTGATGACTTATTACCAGGTTTGTAACTAGATTAACACGACGGGTGTCACTAGTGGGGCAGGAACTGTTTACCCTTCGGGAGCACCTGAGCTCACCCCGGTTTTTAGTGGGGTTCGTGTTACTCGATCTTTAGTTTTATATGTATGTTTTGTAGATCGTTGTTTGTCCTTTTGTACTTTTTCTTTTGGCCATTGTGTTGTCTGTTCTTCTTCGATATATGGATTATAATTGCCCTCTTGAAATCTTCAAACTCTTCTTCATACGCTATATCGGGAGGTTTTCCTGTCAGATGCTTTCACAGTATCGGTTCTGAATAGGCATTTTAGATATTCGCTGTCAAAGCACTCTTGATGAGATGTGAAGTGTGAGCGCTCATTTTCATACGGAGTAAACAAAATGATTTATTTTTTTTTTAGAAAAAGAAATATACATGGTGGAACAGATGTTTTCCATCAAAATTCGTATATAATATAGGTATGACGAACCCATTAGAGAATGATGATTAAACATTAAATTGTAATATATTTATTTTCTACTAAATTAAAATGCAATTGATTTTGAATTTAATTAATCTACTACAATATGTATTTTACTTTATATTCTAGAATTACACATCAAAGTTCACCGAGTACCAAAGAGGAAAAGGCAAAGGAAAGGAAAGAAGCAAAAACCCAGTAAGTATCATTGATATAAAGTTACTTTCTTGGACGTGTGGTATTGTATATACAGCACATATATATATATAGCAAGTTTGTTTTGATACACAAGGATGATGTGGATGTTATTCAACAAGGAAGAAAAAATAATTTGACATTTATAAAAAGGAACTTAAACTGAAATGTGTGAATGGAGCCATGCATAGCACATAGGTAGCATTAATATGCTTATATTGTATGCTCGTCTTGATGTGATAAATAAACACGTACATTAAACTAATTTTATGGCCCCAAACTTCTTACCCTCCATGGGTTCATTCACGTTTTATTTGTGGGGTCCGTGTTGCTCATCTTTTTATTTATTTCTCTTTTTTTTTTTCTTTTTTTTTTTGTTGTGTTATGTTTTTGTATTGTGTTTGTCAGTTTATCTCGATTGTCCTTTCTTGATAGTAAGATAAAATAAGACAATACAACTTTATTTTGATTCAGCACAAAATAAAANAGTACAAATTACCGATCACATAACTAGATTTTATTTGATTTTGATTTCTGGTGTTTTAACGCCACTTTGAACAATATTTCAGCTATATTATGGCGACCAGTTTTAGTGGTGGAGGAAGCCGGAGTACCCAGAGAGAACCACCGACCATGGGCAAGCAACTGGTAAACTTTATCACTGTGAGTCGAGTGCACCTTTTTTTTTAATTTACAAGATGTGGTATAAATGTCCATGAGACAACAGTCCGTAAAAAGGGAAAATACAAAAATATCATATAGAGAAGGTATAATAGTTACAGAATAAGGATTAGAGGACACAGATCTGAGGAGATATGTTTTTAAAGGACATAGATCTGAATATGACGTCAGAGGACACAGATTTGAGGGGACAAGGCTTATGACGTAATGATTGGACACGGATTAGAGGGAAGGACACGGATCTGAGGCCGTACACGGATCTGAGTCTTACATATATATAGCAAGTTTGTTTTGATACACAAGGACGATGTGGATGTTATTCAACAAGGAAGAAAACATAATTTGGTATTCATAAAAAGAAACTTACACTGAATATTTGTGAATGGAGCCATGCATAGCACATAGGTAGCATTAATATGCTTATATTGTATGCTCGTCTTGATGTGGTAAATAAACACGTACATTACACTAATTTTATGGGCCCAAACTTCTTACCCTCCATGGGTTCATTCACGTTTTATTTGTGGGGTCCGTGTTGCTCATCTTTTTATTTATTTCTTCTTTTTTTTGTGTTGTGTTATGTTTTTGTATTTTGTTTGTCAGTTTATCTCGATTGTCCTTTCTTGATTGTAAGATAAGATAAGACAATAAAACTCTATTTTTAGATTCGGCACATAATAAAACAGTACAACATAAGCTCTAAAGAGCTCTTTACCAAATTATACATTAATAATAAAACAACACAAGTCACATGTAAAGTTACAAGCTAAAATAAGCTAAGACATACAGGCAAAAAAAAAAAAAAAGAGGACCGGGACTGTTTATAGATCTGAACAAGAACCCACGTGGCAAGCGCCTCTTTGAACTCTTGTTCAAGATCCACACGCAGAGGCTCCAACATAAAGCAGCGGTTAAAAAAAGAAGTAGTCACTTCTGTTTTCTCTAAAGTTTATTTTATGGTTTATTTTAACATTCTAACGCGATAATGTTTTTAACATTTAGCAATATTTGTACAATCTTAAATTTTGTAGATCTTAAATATAAAAACCTCTTACTATTTGTTATTTCCCAAATTATTAATTAACAGCCTTATTTAGTTCTTGTATTTTATTTCCAGAATTTCGTGTAACAATACACAATATTCCTCGAAGACGTAAAGTTCACAGGTCACGAAAAACAAACAGGAAGAACAAGATAAAAGCAAGTAAGTACAATGTACTTAGATACACACAATTAATTGATGGCATGAGTGGCAGTATATGTTGTTAATTAAAACCTTTGAAATGTGTTATGATGTCTTTTATGGAGAGCACGTTTACCAAATAACATTAGGAATACAATTGCGATTTCAGCATTGTCTCATTTTATGAATTATGTTTAAAAATTGAATGCATTCTTTTGAAGTTTCATTGGGGTATGAAGGCGTTGACCGAAGTACATTTTCAATGAAACGCTGTAGCGCTTCATGTTGAAAATGTGCATCGATCAACGCTTTCATACACCAATGAAACTTCAAAAGAATGCATTCAAATCTTATAATTATATTTAAATCACACCAAAATGTAATATAGTTGAATTTTTCGTTGTGAATTTTATTTGTGTTAGATTATTTGGTGTCGGAAATTACTACGCCATTGATTGTTTACATCTGACGTCGTCATTGAGGCACGTGCAAGTTCGGGTTTGAGTTTCATTGGGATATGAAACATCTCTTTTATAATCATGTGACCACTTCATAACCAATCATATTGTAACATTTCAATGAAAAACGGAAGTAATGTAACTATTATAGGAATAAACGATTCTTTTCAGGAGTTCATGCATGTGTAAACGGTGCCGATGTAATCAAAAAATGAATAAACGTCCGAAGGACGTTTATGTAAAGTTTGTGAGTGCATCGGCACCGTTTACACATGCATGAACTCCTGAAAAGAACCGTTTAATACTTATAATTCTTCCACGTGAATCGTTTCACTATTTTGGTTATTAAACTGATTTTCAGGCTTGCTTTCAATCGGACACTATCATAGTTTCCTATCGGCGGCCGCCATATTGTTTATACTGGTTATACAAAAAAGGATCAAAAAGGAAAAAGTTCATCTAGTAATGAACGAATCAAAAACAAACACGTGACAGTGCTCTTGTCCAATCAAAAGGCACGAACACGATATACAGTAATTCTACAAGAATTATATGATTATTGAAAACCATTGTCAATGAGTTAGGTCGTTGGATTTAACAACTCATACAAGCCTATCACCAATACGGCGTTTGTTCGCGCCCAGCTTTGTAAATTTCAAAAAGGGTGCACTTGACTCGTAGCCGCAGTGATAAAGTTTACCAGTTGCTTGCCCAGGGTTGGTGGTTCTCTCCGGGTACTCCGACTTCCTCCAACACTAAAACTGGTCGCCATGATATAGCTGAAATATTGCTGAAAGTGGCGTTAAAACACCAAAATTCAAATTCAAAATCATTGTTAACTGAAATAGCAGAGCTGAAAAAAATGACAGTACAAAAGCTTATGGCTTGGGATAAACACAAAACGTCGGGTGGGTGCTCAACAGGTTAATAATTTACAAAACAAAAGTATAATCCAAGAGGGAACCTGACAGGTATAGAAATCAGATTCATATTCTGCTCGTCGGAGTACAACTACACCGAAAGAAGCAGGATCTAATTGTGCTGGACGAAACCAAATGTACCACTCGCCCTTCGATATGGACATTAATGTGTTCCTCTTGCATGGAGAATTTCACACTTTTTCACGTAAAACAAAATTTAGAGCAACCCCTATTGAGCAATACAGTAGTCATGGTGACCAGGAAAAATGTTCTAAAAATACTTTATTGTTAGATCGAAAATTTAATTATGCACAACTAGATTTTAAAAGACATGCAAACAGGTACCTATATCAAAACGATAATTATCCTCTTGGAATCAATGTACATGTACCTATGACGTATTTTTTATAGAAGCATCCAAACCTCATCCTAGTGCTCCAAAAAGTAAAGTGTTGAAAATCCCAGTGCCTGCAGCTGAGAATATAGGAAAGGCTTCAGATATTCCAATTCATACGATCCCTGGATTTTTCGACTTGCCGGACCTTAAAGCTGATTCAAATGGGTCACCTGACGGTCTTGTAGACGATGCGCAAAATTCACCGGGTAAGTGCACATATATATTATTATTTTGAACACAGTTCACTGATTGGTGTTAAATATGAAATAAGCATTACATTAATAGAATAGAAATAGGAAGTGGTGGGGTTGATTGTTAAACAAATAAAATAGGGAATCGGATGTACAGCCGACAGATTCAGACATAAAGCTGAACAAAAACTACTGAAATTAAAGAGATTTTTGTTTACTGCAATGATAGTCATTTTGAATTACTACTTGACGTTCCAAAATATGACATCAATTAGTTCGGAGGGATTATTTTAAGATATGTTTGTGAAATTAATATATATGTATGCATTGTTGGAATAGAATTACATCAGTGCGTTTCGCATAATTAAAAACAATGATTACTTTATGAATGACCATCCACGGGCGTAGCATTCAACATATCCATCGTATCGACAAATAAAATAGGGAATCAGATGTACAGCCGACAGATTCAGACTTAAAACTGAACAAAAACTACTGAAATTAAAGAGATTTTTAAAACATGTAAAACATGGCATATTTGAAATGTTTCATTGATCAAACAGAAATGGTCACTAACCACAAAATAAAAAGACTGGTTTCTTAACTCATTTCCTCACACTAGTTTAACTCGGTCACATTTCAATGAAGTGCTTATATCAAGCCACGAAAATGAGCGGTCATGTATTTGTGTGTAAGGAATCAATATATCATGATATATGCAAAGCCAGTTCAAGCTATTTATATATACATATATATTTCATATATTCAGATAAACTGTTGTCCGGGAAAAACATAACAATGGATAGGTTTTTCTATCCATCGCTTAAAATGAAAGGAGTCCGCCATTTTGGGAAATTTCCAGGGATAGATACGGAAAGTACATCACCTGATACGGAAACAGGAAGTGAAGGGGAAATATCAGAAGGAGATAATCCATTAAAACATGAAAAACATCCGGTCGACATTGGAACATTACATTCACCAATTGTAAGCAGTGATGAGTTATCATCTACTAGCACAGATATTAATGTTGACCCTCTAGCAGATATCCTAGGTAATTTTACATTATTAATATGAAACAGGCACGGCCTAGAATGCTCGCGAATCTGAAAATTATCTGGCAATTTCACACTCATCCAGTCCATCAAAACGTGTCGAGATTTTTTGGGCCGAGATATATCGAGGCCGGAACGACTTTTTTTAGGACCGAATCTAGTCTCATTCAATCGAGTTGTTCATTACGAAATCTCAAAAGTTAACTCCCGCGTAGAAACAAAAATTCTTGTCAGTATGTCAGAAGAGATTTAATCAATTAAAAAATATCAATATAAGTAAAACAAGCTAACAAAATAACTTTTATTACACACGGATTCAGGGTTTCAGTGATATCGGACGTACGAGGCTTAGTGTAAGGACCGACAACTATGGGTAGAGATTAAAACGCAGAATTATTTTTTATCCGTCAGTATGTGAGGCCATGTTTGTCAAAAGAATTCTAAGTACACATTTTATACCATAAAGAGCTCACTGGCGCTCGCATATGATACGATTCAAGTTTTTTGTGGGGTTATTGTTGCCTATCTTTTTTAGTTTTCTGTGTTGTGTTTTTGTCTTAGTTTTATTTGTATTTTGCCAGTTTCTCTGGATTGTCCATTCGCGATTCCCCCTTCGGTTTTCTCTAATGTTTATATCTATCTTCCTAAGAGGAAATTATCATTATACATGTATTAAGAAGAAGAGTTTGATGGTCCCAAAGGGGTGATTGGAATGTTGTTTTGCTTTGCCGTTGGATATTCAGCTATCAAGAGTGGAGGGGTTAGATCTCATTAAGAGGTTTAACCCCGTCATATATTTGTGCCTGGACCTAGATTTCCAATGTTAACGTGATATGTCGTGGTCTTTTTTATGTGAGGTGCGTTTTGTTATGATGAGAGTTGACTGTTCGTTTTATTTATATTGATGGAATTGATGACCATCACTATTTAAACTTTCTTTTCATAGTTTGTTGAATAGAAAAAAAGGAAAAAAGAGAGAATTAGGATCTGTGTAAATTTTGCAAACATTAAATCCAAATTTCACTATTGAATGCAACTATTTTTATAAGGATATAACGTTTAAAATAATTATAGAACTCTAAGAAAAAAGACAGTTTGAATATAGCAAAAGGGTAATCTGAAGACGTAAAGGGGATGACTCACAACACAATCAACAAAAGGGTAATCTGAAGACGTAAAGGGGATGACTCACAAGACAATCACCAACAGGAAAAGACAGCAAAGAATGGTAGACACAGCACTACACAGAAACATAACAACCTAGCAATTGAGAACCACGAAACCAGCTAAAACCCGGGATAAATTCAGGTGTCCCGGAAGAGTAGGCAGTTTCTGTCTCATTATTGGCAGCTGTTGCGTTAAGCCTAAGCAATACGCACATCAGTAGAAACGCGTCTTTCATCCGACCATCACAATACAGATGACATATATATTTATAAGATCATACTAATTATGCCCCCACGACTATTGGTCGGGGGCATATTGTTTTACCCATGTCCGTCCGTGCGTTCGTCACACTTAGTATGCATAGTTTGTCTGGCTAACTCCTCCTACAGTTTTTGAGCTAGACCTTTTATATTTTGTAGACAGTTAGTACGTACACTGAAGGTGTGCATATTTTGTGGATTTTTACCCTCAACAATTTATTTTACAAAATTATGGATGCATGAACTTAGACAGATTTTGCTAAATCCATATAGGATATATGGTTTGTCCGGCTAACTCCTCCTACAGTTTTTGTGCTAGACCTTTTATATTTTGTAGACAGTTAGCAATTACACTGAAGGTGTGCATATTTTATGGATTTTGACTTTCAACATTTGTTTACAAAATTATGGATGCATGAACATAGACAGATTTTGCTAAATCCCTATAGTATATATGGTTTGTCCGGATAACTCCTCCTACAGTTTTTGAGCTAGACGTTTTATATTTTGTAGACAGTTAATACCTACACTGAAGGTGTGCATATTTTATGGATTTTGACTTTCAACAATTTTTTACAAAATTATGGATGCATGAACTTAGACAGATTTTGCTAAATCCATATAGGATATATGGTTTGTCCGGCTAACTCCTCCTACAGTTTTTGTGCTAGACCTTTTATATTTTGCAGACAGGTAGTACCAACACTGAAGGTGTGCATATTATATGGATTTTGATTTTCAAAATATTTTTACAAAATTATGCATATATGAACTTAGCCACTGAAACCTGTTAGCGTGTAAACAACGCTCCTTATACTTTAAATCCACAGATACAAAAACTTGATTTTCACTTAAATATGTTTCTGACATGAAACAAATCGCACCGGCAAGCATTCCGATTGTTAGGTACAGATTCATTTATTTCAGTCATTTCTGCTTGATGCTGAATAAGCAAAACATTGGTTTACCCTTTTGCAATTATAACCGCGGGGGCATTGTATATGTCTTACAGACACAAACTAAGACACAAACACACCTTTTAAAGTCTATACATAAGTTTTCTACATCATACCTGATGAATAATATACCATTCCTTCAAATTAAGTTATATTGAAAATCCATTTTGGCTCTTC